>JARKHS020034593.1:0-207500 GCA_030143305.2 Amblyomma americanum
TTCTTTCATCCCATCACCATTAATGCTCACATCGTTCTACGAATAGCTTCTCTTAACACTCATCTCGTTCAGCCGTCTCCTAAATCAACTTTCTTTCATTTCTCTAGCATCTTTCTGTGTTCGTGTAATTTTTTCAGCTTCGCTAATACAAGGAACACGAAGACCCCACGTCTCAGATAAATGTGTAGACGCCTAAGAAAGAAACAATGCTGGAGTCTCGCTACGATGTATTTCAGTAACTGATAAGCCTCATACTCTTAGCTAGGCCACTTATCACTCCTGATAACGATGTAGCTTGTACTTCAGCGATGAAGCCAGAGAAATTTGCTACTCTTCACTGCGATTGCTAGTCTTTCTGAGGTGCTGATCGCATCACCACAGTCGCCAGTGAAGCGACATATTCAAAAAATCAGAACAAACTTCGATGTTTAAATCTATCACTTGGTTCTGTAAGCTCGGTTTCGTGTCGATTCTCATTTGACTCGTTCGGCAGAGAGCTGCAATATTAATTTGGGTCGCACAGCTAGCGTGTAGCTATATTTAATGACCAATATTGCCCATCATCCTTACTCATAAAATTTAACGGAAGCTCAACAGACTGCATTCATATCTATACATAGGTAAGCATTTGGAAGAAAAACCATCGCCTGGGCGTTTCCACATCGTCTCCTTTGTTTGTCGTGCTCCTGCGATGCTTCTTTGCTACGAAAGTTATGTGCTACCAGTCGGCCTCCTTTAGTATACTGCCCTGGTTACGCGTTGCGTGTTTTTGCCTTCCCTTCGAACACGGTACGCTGCCGTCTCCACCTTTACCTGTGCAGAATATGTCAAATATAAGCGTTGACGTAAGGTGAAAAGTTAGGACATTAAATGTTTAAGTAATGCATTCGAAACCTTTTTTTAAATTATCAGTCAACACAATCGATCACCACAACATGTCAATGAGTGGCAGTCTATGATGGTGTTCCACGAGGCCTGCTTGGAAGGATTATAACGGGTTGCTTAGTTACCTTTTTCATTTTTAATATTGTGTATTGGTCTATTTCCACGATATTGTTTTGTTTTGAGGGGTTTCACGCAAGTATAATGTATATTTATTTCCAAATCGCAGCAATAACGCTTTCGGTCGTGCAAAAAAAGTACATCAATTTTTTTTACCATTAAGGAACGCGTCTTCATTGACATCTACGTATGTAAGGCTGAGGCGGCCGTTTAGAATGTGGTCTCGTCATATAACTCATGCCCTTCACCGTAGCGTCTGCAGAATGAAATACGATGATAAATACAAGTATTCAATCTATCATCATCGTCGTCTTAACCTATTCATTCGCCCCTGCAACGTCGAACAGCTTCGCACTTAAGACTTTCGAGGGCGTTCGACCTCGTTCGATTCTTTTTACATATCTTCAACATTCTCACACCGTACACCTCATCATTTAGTCTTCTCACTACATTGAATTTCAGGTATTATCGAGCGGCATGCAATGCAAAGCGTTGATAGAAATCTCAGCTGGCTTTCTGTCAGATCCCTCATTTCGGTAAAGTGCCACAGACTAGGAAGCCGGTGTTCAACCAGCACGCGGCAAGCTTGTTCGGGCTTAAGCTTGAACCATGCCCAGTGCCCATTTAGAAATTGCCTGCGCGCGTTTGTTTCCTGTACACCGATAAAACCTCATTCCGGAGGTCAGGGTAAACGCGTGCCTTGCCTCCGACCGGCTGATGAGCCAGGCCCACGACATCACTGGCCCCTCAGCGATGTGCTGTCACTAAAGTTCGTCACGAAGGAGTGCAAATAAGATTACGACACACAGTGAAAAAACAAAACAAAGCAAGCGCTCTTTCAGCATTTCTTAAGACCGCAAGCTTATCCAGATAGGAAAGCAAAGGGTCCCGCGAATGATTGGGGACCTTCTTGGACGACCGTATTCTTCTGCCGTCATGTTTGCAGAAGTACTCGCTGTTGGGTTAGTTGGTTCATCATAAAGTTTAATGGCGCAAAGGATCACAGGAAGACAGAGACAGAAAGAACGCCTATGTTGTTTGCGCAGTATTCGTGATGACAGCCTACCACCTTGCCCAACTTCTCCGGTCAGAAAAGTTGCCTGCTTCATTTTCGCGAGCGCATCAGGGATGCTGGCACTTCAAGGACACTGGGCCCCTGCATGCGACAGCTCCTTTCTGCCTGTCTTAACACCGCCGAGAGACATCCCAGAAATAGGAATACCTCCGGCTCTAGCTGGCGCGACAGCTAGGGAGAATATAGGAGTGGGTTTTCTTGGGATGGCGTTGCGCATACGACAAGACGTACACAAGAAAAAGTAGAAGATGACAGATAGAGCGCACCAACTCGCCCAGCAAGAAGTTCTTCTACATAGGAGTGGGGCTGCGGGGAAATAAATCGCGCGACGAATGCTGTCGTGGGCGTTTCGAAAGGCGCCATTTTACCTCAGTGGCTTGGCACTTTTTTTACGTCCCCTGAAATATGCTGGCGGCACTTTTCATTTCACGTTTCTTCGCCGTTTTCGTCTTTCCTGCTTGGTCTGTGCTCTTAAGGTTTTCTTCGCTTTACGCGCTTCGCCGGACTCCTTTTTTATTTGATTCCTTTTTGCACAGTTTCTCAGAGCTCGCCTTTAGTTCGCGGGGACTGGAATAGCGTTTTGCGATTCCCCGCGTCTGTTGTGAAGCACCTCAGGCGTTTTCTTCGTGTTAAACGTTTTTCCGTCTACGGGTTGCTCTGACAATCCTTTCCTTTTAAGGCTTCGCCGAATTTCTGCTTCGCTTAATTTTAGTGCAGCGTCAACGTCCCTTTTTAGGTGTGGAGCCTAAGCAGGGTCATGTCAAATAAAATAACAATAAAAATTATTCGGTGCGAAGTGCTGATAGCTTTAGGGTGTCAGCTCTTAGTTCTCAGGCCTCATCTTCTATCGCACACAGAAGCGCTGCGTATTATCTTTCGGGTGTGAATAAACAGCGGCATTTCGACGACCAGTGCCCAAAAACATCCAGTGTTATCCTTCAACCATAAAACGGATACTGTGAGCGGAGGAAGACTCGCCCTGCCGCTCCTTCAAAGGGCCACACCGAGGCGCGTATAATAACGTCATCGCAATGAGCCGTTACGCCTGTGAATGGCAGCGTCTCAGCGGCTCCTTCTCTTGGCACTGTGAAGTATTCCTTGCCTGATTTCCTTTCTCGCTTAAAATTAACTTCCGTGGGGACGGCGGACCTCAATGAAACCTGCTCTGAGCCCGCCTTTCCTCACTAAAATTCATTTCTCTCTCCCTCAGATTCAGCTATTCGGCTTTACCGAATAAAACGACATATGCAGTGACTACACCTTCTCGCCAGTATCAACGGATTCCACAATCATTGTTTCCCCTATACCATACACTTTTAAAATGGAGACAGACGGACTGCACATCACACAAGGCAAAATAGCGGCAAGAACACCACCGAGACACCGCTTGTCTGTGCCGCCCATAATAGGAACGTAGCAGCCAGCTCTGCAACCCGGCCTTAATTCTTCACAAGAGGAGAAGCACTGATTTCAACATTATAGTTGATTAAGACCACCATTTCCGCGGCTGCTAGTTACACTTCCTTGAGACGGTGGTTGAAGGAGACGCACTGAAGATATCGTCAGGCACTTGTAAATTCCTGTTGCCTAGAGCTTGCCGACCGGAGTTCCGAGCCTAGCGTGCTGCAGAAAAAACAGGAAACCGGCGCCTGTCTGTGCTTTGCGCGCAAGTTAAAGGAAACAAACTTCGTAATGTCATAACATGTAACACCATAAATCTTCGCTAGGCACTGCGTAATTTAACCCTGTGATGCCCTGCGTATGATCTGTGATCAAGCTCTAAAAATTTTAATAATTTTCATTTCTGCTTTCAGAGCAACCTGAATTTCTGTAATAATTACTAAAGCGGCCTTTTCCGACATATTTTCAATGTAAGGACAAAGTACCAGCTAGCAGAGACGCGATGGATTCACAATAATTCATAAAGCTAAACCTAAAAGATAAACAGCTTAAAATTTAAGTGGACACGGTGCGCACCGTCAGATAATGAAGCAGTGGTGAGGTCTCGAATTTTTCTCTTCATTTACTGTATGCGCCTTCGTATTCGCTTAAAGTTTTGTTGTGCTTAGACATTCAGAAATAGGTTAGTAAACCGAACAATTCTGCAATCACCTTTTCTGAATAAACCTCGTAATTATTTTACATTTATGCAACGAAGGAGAATTACTGATGAAATCCGGCAATTTTATAACGTCTGTCGACATTTTCAGTGCTCGGGCATTACCTGGTTAATCCAACAGGCTCCTATTTCGTCGCCTTGAAATGCGAGACAAAAGTCGTGGGGAAGGGTTTTTAGCACTGATCATAAAAATACATGTGCAACAAGCTGCACGTTTCATTGTCGACAGGTACCCTCTTTTTCTACTTTCCAGTTTCGCGCTTCTCTTCTGTTATGCCCCCCCCCCCCCCCCTTCACACTCGGAACATGGGTTTCTGGACGCAAACTAAGTGTAAGCACTGACGGCTGCCGGATTCATTAAATTGAGAGGAGGTAATGACAACGAAAAGAGACAAGTGGTGCCTCATTCTTTTTTTTTGCTTGTTTGTTTTTCCTGGTCTGCTCTCGTTGGACTTGTTCATTGTTCAACGAGCATTGTTCGAAGAGAAGTGCATCGTTCGACGAGTAGCACAACCTTGTTATGCTGGTGCTGAACATGTCGAATACTAGGGCTCTTACTGCAGGTGGGAATCCGCCCAAGCCCTTCCTTCGTGCTTGCGACGAGAAGCATGCTTCGACGATGCAGTTCATAGTGATCTAAGCACGCACTTGACGCCAGGGAGGCTCAGATGTAGGAAAGCGAAGGAGGTTGCGCATGTCAATCAACAGCAAGAGCAAAAGGTAAGGCCTGATGCGGCCAGAGAAGTTCTACACAAATATTTACACGCGATTGACCGCGAACAAGCCCGTGTGCCAGGTCACTTTTCTCGTTGCTTTGTGTTAATGTGCTCAAGGTTTCCGACCTACCACGCGCCAAAATGCCAAGGCTCACGGATCTGCCGAGAGCTTCGCTATTCACAGTTACCAGCGGTCTGTCATTACGATCATTTCTGCGATAGCACACCGACAGGAAGGACGCGATGCAGCGAAACTCTCTCGAAAACGAGGCTGTTTCAAAATGCCAGATTCAAATGATAGAAGTCGCAAACATATTGCACAACCCGATATTCAGATTTTACTAGCTTGCAACACTTCGGACGACGTTTGCTCATGAAACCCTCCGTATGCTAATAAGTTGAAGGAGCTGTCAGCGAGAGCTTCGCGCGTTTTTTCAGCACAGCCAAAGCAAGCGTGACATTGCCACAGTCGAGGAAGATTTTTCTTCCAGGAACAAGAAGAGATAGCAGCGCCCCCGTCTTTGTGTCTTTCCTTCAGCCCTTGTGCAAGTTCGCGCTGTTCTTTCCTGAAGATAGCACGCGGTCACAGCTCTGAGCCAAGGTTCCACTTATCTTAGTTTATTGCACGAAAATGCCCCCAAACACAAATTTTTCGCACCAAACAGAACAACTTTTCTGTGCTCTTTTCATACGCGCTGCAGCGTGCTCTTAGCGGCTTAATTTACACTATTTTTTCTACTGGTGGCTTTTTCCCGGCAACTTCATATCTGTGACACGGTCTCTCTCTTACGACGCACATCACGGGCGCAAAGCAGCACGCATTTTCAACTTCCCAAATCCCGGCACTGATGGGAGATTTGAGGAAACCCATTACATTTCATCCGGCTACCTCTCGCAATCCTTGTTTTCCCCTTTCTTTCCCGAAGCTTGGCACGGGAGAGGTTCCATTAAAACTCCGCCGGTAGAAAGCGGTGAAAGATATAGTACGCAGGGCTGTGAGCTCGCTCGTTTTGACGAACTAATATTAGCCCCAAGGCTTTGCGCTTTGGCGCCAGCTTTTCACGGACCCCTAATATTATTTTTATCTACGCTTTGCCTTCCACTAAAGCTGACTTTAATTTTTTGCCGCAAATCGCAAAGTTATACAATGGATACAGCCTTTACCTCTTCGTCCGCGGGTTCGCAGCTTGTCTCCCTTCTGTGTCGGGGCAAGGCGGCTGCAGCACGGGAAACAGGGAATCACCGATGCATGAGTTCTTCCCTTCTTTATCCCTGCCGATTCACGCGCGTGAAATTAGAATTTCTTCAGCCGCGAAAATGGCTTTCGGAAAGGGGAAGTCAGCTGGCTTGGCTCACACGCGAGCATGACCCAGCCGGCGGGGTTCCTGACACTACGATGCGCGGAGATAGCCCCTGCTGCAGCCACTCCCCATCGCTCCCGCAATCCCGACACTTTCATCAGCACATTTCCCCCTTCTTCGCCGGGCACTGAACCCAGCCGTGGAGGCCGCCACGGGGAAGTGCCACCTTTGCTCCGCTCCGGCGCCGCCGTCCTTCCTGCGAACTCAGTCGGAAAGGTGCGCCAACTCGGTGAGGCTCCAAACCTTCATTGCAGGATGGCCGCTTGTTACGGGTTCACGCCACTGATTTTTTTTTCTTTTGTACTCGAGTGTTTGCGTGCGGAGCGGCCCTGATTGGTGCTGGCCCTCCCCGTTCGTCCGCGTCCTATCTGTCGGACAGCCATGCTGCAGGCCCATTACATCCGAGGAGCGGCTAGTTCAAGTGAAGTCGAAATCCCTTCAGGCATAAGCCTTAGTGTTCGAAAAAAAAAGTATTTTCTGTTTTCCCTGATCCTTTCATTCTGTGACTATAGGATCCGGGCTGGGGCTGTCAGCGCATCGGAAAGAGGACGAAAGAAAATTGGCGGTGGTCTAGCTCTGGTTAAAACTGGAGTGACGCGATAGCTACAGCTGGCCGAGTGGAACTCGGTCACGTGACCAACCACATGACGAACCACGTGGTCAGCCACGGTGCCGCGCCGCCGGCAGCTGCCCCGCACCACGTGACCAACCACGTGACAGCGTGGCGCCGCCGCCACGCTGAAGGCTCGAAATGCTACCGTAATGTAGCTATCGCTACAAAAACTCCCTGACATTTAGCTCACCCTCACAGCATAGAACTGATTCTGGAAGCTCTGCTACACTTGCTGAATTGCAAATATGAGCTTCATTGTTATTTTGTAGGCTAAAACCAAACAGGAGGGCACCACAGGTCACATCTTTCTTCCGCAATGTGCTCGTTTGAGCGGCGGGAGGCAGCAACCCGTGTACATGCAGCCATGGAATCAAAGCACACATGCAACTGAAGTTCTCATCTTACTGCACAGAAAGATGTGCTTCCAAGCGCGAGACGTGAAATACTGCGGCCACGTCAGGGCTACGACACAAATACCGGTGTCACTTTTATTTGCAGAAAGGAGGCAAATAGTATGCATTTTTTAAAAGCCCGTGCTCCCGCAAGTGCGTACCGCTAACCCCGCGTATTTTGCAAGCAGAGAAAACCAGCGAGCCCTGTTTTTTTTTGCTTGCGCATTTCGTGTAACGCAGCTGTCATCGCGCAGTACATAAGCAAAATAAATCTCAAAGGCGAACCGTGGGCACGAAGAGCTTCCTTCCACGCCGCCTCCTCGAACGCATGAATCCTGCGATAGTTAGTCCTGCGATAGCTAGGCACTGTTTGTAATGACACAGGTGCGCTGGATCATGTGCGTAGAGTAATAGTAGCAGTGATGTAATAATGAAACAGAAATGGAAGAGAAAAAGATGTTGCTGGCTGCTGCGATTGAAAATTGAAAAATTGGTTGTTGGGGAAAAGAAATGGCGCAGTATCTGTCTCACATATCGGCGGACACCCGAACCATGCCGTAAGGGAAGGGGTGAAGGAGGGAAAGAAAAAAGGAAGAAAGAGGTGCCGCAGTGGAGGGCTCCGGAAAAATTTCGACCACCTGGGGATCTTTAACGTGCACTGACACCGCACAGCACACGGGCGCCTTTGCGTTTTGCCTCCATAGAAACGCGGCCGGCGGCCGCGTTCGCACCCGGGAACTCCGGATCAGTAGCCGAGCGCTCTAACCACTGAGCCACCGCGGCGGGTTGCTGCGATTGTCTCTAACTACCTTAGGCACCCTAGCTGCGTCCGGTGGAAATAAAGGGAGAGGGACAAGATGGATAAGGGGAAAACACAGACAAAAGCGATAGCGAGAAAGGTCAGGGGTGCAGCCATACACACTGTTTGCACATGCGCACAAAAAATCACACAGGAAACAGTAAAAGTGATAGTTATGTCAACACCGCTCGCGTGAGAGTGTCCAGGGAGAACACTTTGGTCCAAAGACCACCACGTAGAGGCAATACAGCCGTCCGTGTAGAAGCACGGAGCATGCTATGACATGCCCGGATAATTCGTAAAAAAAAGAAATGTTTCGGAATTAATTTCGCAGTCTTCTTCCACATCGAATGGCCAGACATAATTTGACAGCAGTAAGCGAGCACGTTCTGAATTCAAAGCCTTTGTTTACAGTATGCTACACGGGATTGTCCTGGCTGCGATGAACAGAAAACTGTCTTCCGAGCTGCAAATACCATTTTAAAATGATTAAAGAGTAGAAAAGAAGTTACCTTAACGCCGTCATTTCAAGGCGCAGTGCTACAATCTTTACCGCCCGCATACCGTTTTTTCGCTTTCGTCCTTCCAGTGAGGCGAAGAATGAAGCCCGTGGGCGGCGCAGCGCCTCCGGCAAAGTCGTTTAGCGCCAGGAAAAGCGCCATAAAGATGGCTTATTTCCAGGCTTACGGCGGCTGTGCGCTTCTTTCATACCGCTCCTCCCCCCTCCCCCGCCTTTTCCCCGGTGCTCGTTTTCCAAGATCCCCGCTTTCTGCTCGCCTCGAGCCACGCCATTGTCCTCGCCGCTTTCCATGGAAGTGTTTCCTCTGCCTTCTCTACAAGAAGGCAGCCCAACAAAAATCTTTAAGACTACAAAGGGCCACTTTACAATTTGGTCGTGCGTCCACTTGCTTATGCGATAATTTTGTAACGGTATTATCCAAGGCTTCATATAACCTGGGGTGAGCAGGAAAGGAGAATGATGGAGCTCAGGTTACTGGTTGCGTTTTGATTCTTATTTTCCGGATGCCATGAATCTTATTCCAAATCAACTGTACTCGATTTCTCTTCAACAATAGCAGGGTTGTACAGTACGTTTCTTGCCGAACGCTTTCATCTCCATGAGGACAGCCACAGTGGTGCAGCTATGCTCGTTTGACTGGTGTTCTGATAGTTATGATGAGCCGACTTCGTTCTAAGCGTAGCGCTCTGCTTCTATGCCTGGGCATAACATATTAACTGAGCGTTTTCTCACGAAACAAAGCACCAATCTGTTATTTACCGCTGCGCTTATCGTCACTGAAAAAGCTACGCGTTATTTTTCCGCGTTCCAAAGATGCACTGAAGGCCATCAAACATGCCATCATGCTGCAATTAGTGTGCAACGCAATCTAAGTACAGGGACGTTGTTGTATTTCGTGTTATTCCAAATACAGCCGCCATGGCAGGGATCGAACCCGCGACCTTTGGCTCAGCGGCGGAACGCCGTAGTCACTGAGCCATCGAGGCAGGTACCCTTGTCGAATTACTACTTGCTCCTTCCGAGACTATAAATGACCTATTTCCAGCGAAATGTTTTGGTACTATCGGACGGCACAAGTATAAACACCCGCCATGGTGTTTCACGGCTTTGGCGTTCGCCTGCTGATCTCAAGGACGTGTGTTCGATCTCAGCTGCGGCGGCCGTATTTTGATTGAGGCGAAATGCAAAAAATTCCTTATGCTCTGCGATGTTAGCGCACATTATAGAACTCCGGGTGGCTAAATTAATCGGGAGCTCCAACTACGGTGTCCGTAAATCCCATCTGTTGATACAGAATGTTAAAACCCACAATTTACCATTCACAAAGCTAAGCTTAGCCAGGCATTCATGCATACCACACATTCCGGCGTATCCGTTTGAGCTTTTGGCGCGGCGGAAACCCGCTCGGACAAGGTCTGACCTTAGGCATCCTAAGAGGCCGCGCGATGTTCCACGCCGTTCGAGGACCGGCAGTAACGAGCGCGATGCGTCGAGCCAAATGCGGCCGGTGACGCGTTCCAGGCCACACCGGCTGCCGCCATTTGCAGCGCAATTTCAATGATCGTTCGCGTTTCTTTTTCCCTGCTACTGGCCTTGTCCGCAAGCTTGCGTATGGAAGAGGATGCTCAACTCCCAGTTACATTCTAGGAAAGCCGCCGCGGTGGCTCAGTAGTTATGGCGCTCGGCTGCTGACCCGAAAGACGCGGGTTCGATCCCGGCCGCGGCTGTAAAATTTCGATGGAGGGGAAATTCTAGAGGTCCTTATACTGCGCGATGTCAATGCTCGTTAAAGAACCCCAGGTAGTCGAAACTACCCGCAGCCCTTCACTACTGTGTACCTCATAGCCTGAGTTGCTTCGGAACGTTAAGCCCCCATAAACCAAAACATCTTAGGAAACTTCATCTTCATGGGCAGTAAGCTGAGGAGCTACTAAAATTAATGCCTTTTAAACTGCATCCTTTCTCTGTTGAAGTATCGATAAGAGTTATGCATCGGTAGCCTTCATTAACGTTTCTTACCCAAAAAAGATCTTGCCTGAAAACAAAAAAAAAATTCTTAGCCAGAGTATACGAAAGAACTGTGCCTTGTAGTCCGGCCGGTAGATGTGGGGGCTGCTGCATGATTTTCACTGACCCTCAGCTTGCTAATTCCCGTTGGCAGTGAAAAGCTACATCGCAAGGAATGCATCGCCTAAGTATATTTTAAACCGGAACAAAGATTTCGAAGACGAAAGCTAGTTGGAAGTGTGTGTCATAAGCTTGGGGAGAAGAACCAACCTAGTTTCAGCAGGAAATTTAACCTAATGGCGATCTCGTCGGGGCTGATATAGCGTAAACGCGCGTGTAAGGGCATCGTTTTTTCCGCTTACATTTGCTGTTAGAGTAGAACACTGATTTTGCATCTTCCAGTCGCACAACGACCCCTCTTTTTACGGTTAAATACGTCCGGCCTGTATAACCCGATAATGCCCTGAAAGTCCTGATGAGAATACTACAGGTGGCTACCGCCCGGAGTACAAACAGGCTGGTCTCAAGATTATTCGGAATGGTCAAGGCAGATACATGTCAACTTAACGGAACGATCTCGTGCGAAAACGGTTTCACTCGGACGTAGCCGGTGAATTGAGCAGCACCAGGGCATTTGTGCACAATGACGAAGCCTTCGTGTGATAGCAGCTCAGGGCGGAGCACGAACGAAACAACGCGCCATTGGCATCGTCGTACCGCGTATATCGCAAGCAGCTGTCCCAATCCGGCAGCACCCCACGGAACGTGGCGAGCAAGGAATGTTATACACTCGTAATATGAATGTTCTCTGGCGATTTTTCAAATGATCGGTGGCCAGTTAGGGGGGAGCGGATTTTGCATGAGAGTGGCCCTCACCTTAGTCTATACGGCATTTTATGTAACGGTCGCCAGATGCTAACAGCGGCCCACACTCGTTGGAAACTTCTTGCGTTAACATCGTCCATAGGAAGGCAATTGAAGCATTTCCACGGTGAGGACGGGAGAGCACTTGGTCCCCTCCGTCAGTATGTACCAAACAGCCCGCATCAATCTCTTCTTGATCCCCCACGGTGCACACAGCAAAAGAAAGAAGGTGGTGATGAAAGCAACCTTCGAACTGCAGGGAGAGTGGTTGTGGCTGGACATCAATGCTGCCGACAACAAGCATTGTAGCGTGCAAGCTACAAGCGGCCTGCCCAAAGTACCCTTTCCCCCCATCTAAAAGGAGCCTTTTCAACCATCCATCGAAACAGTTGTTTTTCTCCTGTTATCAAATATCCAAAGAAAACTGTTACATTTATTCACTGCATTAGGCAAATAACATGTCGTTGCCAAAATTTATACACACCTTTGTCGCGTGTAAAGCATAAAAGAAGCATAACAGCATAAAAGGAGCGGAACTCGAAATATGCTCTACGGTCGCAGGCTCTGCGCGGTATGTTGCAGGACTTCAGGCTTCCTCGAAAGATCCGTGTACTTGACGCGTCTTTTTGCTTGCCTATATTCATCTTTTTCTCCCCCAGTGGTTGGTCAGATAACCCGACAGAAATTTTCTATGATTTGGTTTATGTCTTCGGTGGTTGACACCCCAATGCGACTGAGGATATATGAGGGACGGCGTAGTAATGGGCTCCGGATAATATCGACCACCTGGGGTTCTTTAGTGTGCACTGACATCGCACAGTACACGGGCCTCTAGAATTTCGCCTGCATCGAAATTCGATCGCGGCGAATGGGATCGCGTATTTCGGGTCAGCAGCCGAGCGCCATAACCAATGAGCCACCGCGGCGGCTTAAATTCTCCATGGTGGTGGCGTAAAACAGGCTGCTTCACGTAACGGGATGGTTACGCCCTTCTATGGTGTTTACAATAACACTCGCGTCAAACAAAACGAACGCACATAACTGCTGGCTCACCTTTCCTCAAGTGGAAATCGGAAGAAGCCGGCACAGTTGCTGGTTCCGGCGTTCTGGCACCACACTGCAGCACGACAGATGGTATCGTCTGTGTACAATGTTCGATGCGCAGGCACGGTCGGAAATTATTTGAAGTGCAAAACTGAGCAAAATCAGTGCGCCTTGCACGGTGCCACTGTCGAATCTTCGAATGCGCTCAGAAAGGGGTTTTGCCAACGCCCTCTCACCTACCGCTACATGCAGCAGATGCGCATGCGCGCCTGCTCTTCCCGTAGAAAATACAAGAAAACTCGGTGTAGGAGAATACTAAACGGAAAGAGTGAACACGTATTAATTGTAAAGGCCTAAACAAATTTTGCCAAAATAACTGTTCGCGTTAAATATAAACCACGAGAGCTGCATGTGCAGGAATCACCCGTTGTTAAACGTGAGTTCTCCAGTTTCCGCGTTCGCCGAAACGGTGCAAAACCGAAACCGACTGAAGTTTCCCACCCCTGCTTCGGTCACAATGGACGCCTCAGCCGCGGCGCGTGAGGAACAAGAATGGAAGAGAATGTAAAAGTGGACGCGCCATGTGCTCGAGTCCGCTTGATTTCATCTAAAAATCTAGACTAGTCAGACGGGGACACGCCGGAGCAGACACCTGAAAGCGGTCAACACTTCTGTCCCGGACGAGGCAGGAGCGACGGCACTGGGCTACCTCCTCTCAACGTGGCCATTTTCCTGCCGGGCAGCTTCCACTTCACCCCGCAGCCGCCGCCCCTGTAGCCGACCCCTGAAGGCAAAGGTGACCGCGAGAGAGTTCGTGGGATAGCTCCGGGATGGGAACATTTGCCGGCTGAATCGCCCCGTCGCCTTGGATCAGCTGCACCGGCATCAGTGGCAGTTCAATCAAAGCATTAAAGTAATTATTGTTGCTGCAGGCTCTTATATCTGATTTCCTTTCACATGACCGAATCTCGTTTAATGTTCAAAGCGCGGTCGAATGCAAACTGTAGCCGGCACAGTCAAGTACAACTGAATGTAATTGGAACCTTTCGCAACAATAGTAGGAAGCTTGGTCCTTTTTTTTATCACTTCGAGGCAGAGACAGATCCAGGTGCCGGAACTATTACCGCGAGGCTCTCATCTTAAGTTCTTGTTGTACAGTCTCATCTTAAGGTCGCCAATAGCAAAATACACTTAAATTACAGCAAAGCCGCCGGCCCCATTGATCATCCAGGCCCGTGGCTTATCTCGCGCGAGGCGACGGAATCCCATGCGAAGAGAAATCGGCGCGGTGAAGTATGGAGGTAGGTGCTGCCTCAATATCCGGCAATCATCGACCCAGCAATCTGCACACGGTTGCACGCGGTAAGCATGCACGGCGGGCAGCCACTGCCTGCGTACTGGATTTTGTTAATACCCGCTCCGATCAGGTGCATTAATCAAGCCCCGGGAGAAGCACACTCTCCGCGGTCGCTACCGCGGCCGCCACTGGAACGACCCTCGCTCTGCGCCGCTCGCGTACTGCCGGGCAAACAGCCGGCGGCGGAGTCTTTGTTCTGCTGTGTACCGTGTTTGCCGCTGTTTAGCTGCGGTGATCACGACACCGTTGTTCAGAAAAGGTGAACCGTAGCTATCTATCAGCGTGTCGACAATGAGCTCTAGCTATTGACAGAATTTGTTGCAGGAGCAAGGCCAAACGGTTGAAGCTAGAATTTGTTGCAAACATGGCACTATAGGAGCAAGGCGGAATCGCCCAATAAGCTTGCTTCCATTCGCTGGTTTATTCATTTTTATCCGCCATTGTTACGATAAGAGAGGATGCACTACCATTTAATCGGAGCAGTAGATCGCCCTCTGAAATACAGCGTCCACACTGGCCCTAAGCCTTCTAGGCACTGCGAGATTGAGAAATGCTTTGACTGCAGACATATTAGCTAATGAATGCGAGTTAGTGAGCGTTAGTGCATCGCGTTTCAATATTTATGGCCTATGATAGGACTGACTGTCAGACTTCGTTCTGTTGTTATCGAAACCTGAATTCTCCTGATAACGTTGGGACCCGAGTTAAATTAGCCTCTTTACGTGAAACAGCCGGCCAGCCTTCCCTTCCTTGGCTCCACCTGAAGAATATCTATAGCTATCATGTTTTGTGACCTTCGTACTGACATTTGTGACTTGGCGCACATTTCGCAGACTAGGTCTACAAATAAAGAAATCATTAATCATCTACCACAGTGTGATCGGTGGTGAAAGAAATTAGGCTGTCTGCAAGACTTGACAAAACCTATCGTAGCGCTTCAGAAGGGTTTCAGGACGTTAGCAATTGCATTTATTGCACAACGACAAAAGGTTAAATGCCACCCTTCATGTCTGAATGCACTCGCTGGGTGCAGTTGCCAATGAAGCGCCTGCAAAGCGGTGAACGCGGTAGGTGTTGTGCGAACACAATGCAGTAGCAGCCCGTATTTCAATTAGCCTCGGCAGGCGGCGTTCGACGACGGGAAGTTTTGGCTTTGAACGTGCTGACGCAGCGCTGCAGCTGTGAGATGCGAACGCGATTGCCTCCGAGCATCGGTCATTGTGCGGGAAGCTCGCACGCTTGCCGCCGAAAGGCAAGTCTTGCGTTAGCGGTTGCCGACAATTTATGTTAGATGAGCAGCAGAAGACCTAACGATGTGTTCCAATCGGCGTTCCAGAGCAGCTTCCCGAATCCGCGAAGGAGCAAATTTTAGGTAGTCTAGGAACCATAGCGTGGCGGGATTTTGCCGTAGGGGGTCGCCTATTGAAACACGCTCTATGGTTTAGCGGAACAAGAAAACTTGCTGTGGATCGCCAACTGGGATATTACTGGAATACGCTATTAGATTAGCCAGTCGCACGATTCAGACCGCGCACCATGCTTTAGATATTTTGAACGGAACGCTTCATCTTACAGCATACCTGAGTACCACATATCATTGCATACACATATAGCCGTCTGAGAGCCATCCATGGAAAATTTGTAACATATTCGAGAACTATACCGCAAGAGCAGAACCCAACAAAAGAGGTTTAGTGCACTAAAAAATTAGCGATGGCTTAGCTCTGCTATGCTTAATATACCTAGCGAAAGATGCCGCAACGAGCAAGGCTTCTCTTCTTCCATGGCTTGCAACTGACGGCCGAGCACATCGCCTCCGGCATTCGACCCCACGCGCATGCGCAGTAAGGCGCATAGCTAGTCGTGGCGTCAACGCGCAGCGGGGGAAGGGGCGAGGCGGGAGAGTCGGCAGTGGCGCAGCTGGGGCGAAACTCGCGCTTGCGCAGTAGGAGCAGATGGCCAAGACTGGCGAAATCGCTCCGGCTAGCGTGGTGTAGCTTTCGCTACAAAAAGATATTTCTCGGGCACATTAGAACCTATGTTCCTATGTTGTGAACCCAGCCAAAGTCTAACTTCCTATTCATTTTCAGGAGCTCTAAAAATAGGTGGGAATCAATGCGAGCATGTTTTGCTGTACCGGTAAAACAAAACAGCGAACCGCTTCACGTGCACTGCAACAGGCACTGGAGCACTTTTAAGCATTTAACAGCACTTGTATCAGTGCAACCAACACACACGAGCGCACACAGGAACGTTGAGAGGGCTGTAATTTTCCTCTGTGCTTCGGAAATGTAATGGTATTATCTTTTTGGACATGCCTGAAAACACAGCCAAGAGTTCGAAACGGAGTATCGGATATGTATTCTATATTTTGGAACCTAAATCACCGCAACCTTAACGTTTAAAAAAATCGTTGATCTAATCTAAACTCCGGCTCTGAGGAGGATATTTCATGTCACAAGGATAAATCTCACTGCATAAAAAATCGCCTTTTGTCCTTCCGACTGCAATAGCAGTATTGAAAATGCATGCAGATAATAGCCGGTTCTCGCAAAAATAACTATGGAAAGCAAAATGGCCCCATGGGCTTCAAACGCCACGCTTCGATAGTTTTCGGCGCAAAGTAAAACTCGGTGGGCGCTTCGTCGACGCCGTTGCCCCTTCGCTTCCAGCGTTCTGATCGAAAATCGGTTCAACTGGAAGACTATTCCGATATCTAAAGCACTTTGGGCACGAACTGTGTGCCTACCGAATCTACAAGCTCCTCCCTACGAGGGGAGTTGAAAAAGCAAAACGGTATGACAAAGTGCGACACCCTTAATGCCGGTCTGTAACGAATAACCGCTTGATGCTTAACCAAATCTATCGCTCTGAAATCAAAATACACAAGTATTTCGGAAGAGAGGCCTCGTCTCGTGATGTCTTTTGCCGCCAAGCCTAATGCCCGGCTCTTTGCTGCAGAACCCAACTCGTTTGGCCTCGATTCGAGATAAACCATTTGACAGACACGCCCATTTTATCTTCTTTTCCAACACTCTCCCCGAATTAAATGTCCTTTTGTCCGGAGCTGATCAAAACGGTTGAAAGTAAGCTGGGCGCAACACCAAAAATAGAGTTTTGCGGAACAAACGTAGAGAGAGCTCCATTGTCACCGAACAAGGGGACACGACGGGGTCTCTCTTCTACCCCGTTCCATTAAATTAAAAGGGAAGTGAGGTGAAGCGCTCCCCTCTGTCGATTGCAAACTTGGCTCAGCCCTCTTCTGTGAATCAGCAATAGCGTCACCGTTTTTTTTTTCATTCGAGCCTAGACTTTCCATTTTTCGAACAAATAGTCACTCGATCAGTGCCCGTCCACATTTTCACTTTGATCGCTGACATCGCAAGGGGGAGGGGGAGGGGGGGGGGTGCGAAGGCTGCGCTTCTGAGGACGGTTTAAAAATTACAGCCTCTCCAATGTCAGAACAAGGTTTAAACGCTAAAAATATATTTGAGTGGTTCCATTAGCCCTTTCCAGGAAACTGCTCAGGTTATTAGGCATTAGTTTAAGCGGGAAGAACCCAACGGAGCACGCTGCGGTGTTCCGCCTCTGCTCATGTGTTGTGCAGCAGAACTTGGATGCTTCGTGGATGCACTCGCGCACTGTCGATGACGTCGTCGCGTACGAGCGCATTGTAGCTCTCTCAAAGGTAGGAAAATTCGTATGCATTTAATTTTCCAGCCAATCCAGACGTCTATGCCACCTGCTCCCTAGCGTTTGCTGACATCATTTCCTTTGCAAAATAAATGTTGGCGTGTACATGCAGCTTTGGTTGTGACTATGAGAGAATGGTGACAAGTCTGGAAGCTTTCTGAACAGTCGCGCACCTCTTAATATGGACCGCACTTCAGCGGTAAAACTCTTCTGATGCATTACCTAGCGAAAATGAACGCGCACCGACATCGCACAGCACACGGGCGTGTTTTTGCATTTTGATTTTACGGAAACGTGGAAGCCACGGCAGGCGGCCCGTCAACCACCGCGGCGGATGCGTTCTGTAGATGCAGGGAAGTTTTCAAGCATAAATGGAAAATGCATGCCAACCCCCACTTTTCAGTGCGAACGGGAGCGGCGAAAGAGTTTTAGGAAACACTTTATTAAACTACCTTTGAGAACGTGATATAATTAAAGCCCGAAGTCTGCTCGGCCTGGTTCCCCCCCTCCGTCATTGCTGCTCGCCGCAGACGCCGAGCCTGTTCAGCCGCCTATGCTGCCTCTGCAGTGACATGCATCCGTGGTTGCCCTCACCGCTTGCGAAGATTTTCAACTACGGTAGACACACGCGGCTTTGATTCTGGCTCAATTCCAACCTCATACGCGGAGCTGGAGAGACTCCTTTGCACACAACCAGGCGCATCTGCCAATTAACGCCTAGCCCGCAACCGGGGTCAGCTACGTCACGTGAGCAGTACACCTTCAACTCGGCCATGTCATGTGGTCTCATGACTCCACACATCCCGTCGACCAATCGGTGAGCTTTATGGCATACGATGGTGGACGCAGCCGAACGCCATTTAGCGCGCCGTTGATCGCGTCTGCATTTACTTTTTGCCTTTCAATGCATAAAAAGAAGGCTACGGATCTCATTGGGACAGCATTGGGATGGGAGAGAATTAGGGTTAGGACAGCAGAGCTCTGTATAATTGCCCTTCCGCCTGCGTTGGTGCGTCCTTGAAGTCCCACACTATAGCCACGCAGGCAAGGTGATATCCTGTAACTTGCGCGAATCATGTCGTGTAATTCCTTCCGGTCGGCACATTCCTACCAACCGTAGTTTCAAGCAGAGGCAGGTGAAGCGCGCTACTGCAGAGACGACGCTACCCAAATACGACACATCACGGGGGGAGCGGAGGCTTAGGGGAAGAGAGATCGAGATGAGTGGAGACGTTTATAATTAAATTCCGCCGCGAGGATGGTGGCCAGGCGCATCGGGTTTCGACCGCCGCGCATCCGTCCACGAGCATCCCTGCACTCTTGAGGTTAGGAGGCTGCGGAGCACCTCCTAACGTGCCAGAGTTGGGGGGGGGGGGGGAGCTATTCGCGTCACTCGTGCGAGCACCCCTTTTTGAGAGCAAGAGCTCTCAAGACCTCTCGTCCCCTAACGCCGCCATAGCGTCAGCACTCGTGTTCTGGCAGCCTCCTCTATCGGTCCTTCACTTCGGCCTCAGCCTGTGCAGGCGCGAGTCCCTCATCGTCTTTGAAGTCTAATATCCATTAGTTATCGACGCGTCCTTCGCAGGAGAGGGAGGGAGGGATGTAGGCGGGCGTCAGACGACAGGAGGGAGAAACTCGTTCGTCGGCATTTCGCGACGAGCAGTTCAGTTCGTTCACGCCTGTACACACCGCCGCAGGCTGCTTTCCTTTGGAGAACGCCCGGCGTTGAGGAACGTGTCGACCCGGGTGCGATCCTAAACCTCCTTGTCGGGGTTCGCGGCGAAATGTGTTTACACAGCCACCGTGTACGTTATGTCGCTATAGCGAACTGCGCGCACAATCGACACGAAGAAAAATACTCGAGCCAAATCAGTCGTATAGTTGAATCGTTTTCGTTTGTTCACGGTGCGATAAATGTTGACTCAAGAAATAACCCTGAGGAAAATCCTATGTTTCCTGCACGTAGGTTCCATATGGTTTGCTTTTCTAAGTAATGTTCAAATGATCGCGAATTGACGCGAAGGTCACGGCATAGTTGCGATTCATTTATTTAAGGCTATACGCAGCACAGGAAGGTCCTGCGTCTAGCGCTCAATTTAAAGCTCGTATTTTTAAGATCCTCACTTAGCTCATCAATTTAAAGGGCTAGCGCACCTACTTCCATACTTGTCACTTCTATAGTTGTAGTTCAAACACATATATAAAAATAAAGTTGTGCGCAAGCAGAGTGCGTGCAATATCACTGGCCGAGACAAGTTTCCGTGATTGGATGTGCGAAATAGTTAACTAAAGCGATGAGACTAGGAAGCTCTCTGGGTGAGAGTGGCCGCAGTGTATAAGGGCAAGGTCACTTGGGATACCTGCAAGAGGTCGTTCTCGTGCAGTCACCTTAACTCGATTCTCAATGATGATGGGGATGAAGCTTACGATGTTTGATGTACTTCTAGGTGCTATAAGAGCCTCAGAAAATTCACGAGTGTTAAACGCTGACGCGACTGGATCGCAAATGATGCCTCAAGAAAGAGGAAAATAACATCGGTGAAAAGGTTACTGAAATTGCTATTTCAGCACATCGACACTTCTGGGCACCCTACAGAATAAGTAATGTGAAATTGTTTGGAAAGAGAGCTTGCCTGCTCAGTCTCAGCCAATATTCGATGCTTTATAATTAAAATAGAGGTGGTCGGCTAAAGAAAAGTGGTCAGGACTGGAAAAGAAATTTACCTGCTCATTTTCTTTCTTTCGACCTCGCATTTTTGTGGGCTTAAAAATGTCGATACGCTTTTACATAGGCTACTACTCAAGCGTAATACATACAACGTGGGTAGATACCTGTGCTGATGATGAAACGAGAGAGAAAAAAAAAGCAGAAAAAAACGGTGGCAACTTTCCTCTCTCCAGTTACACGTTCACGCGTTGAAATGAAATGGTTCAGGAGCAGCCGCTCTTGGCCTGTTTGGTCAATGATTACAGGTCAAAAGCAGCGCCGCGTAAAGCAGGATAAACCAACCTGAACGGTCGTTTTTTGCAGTGGTAATCACGCTTTATCATTTTTCACTGAATTTATCCTGTCTAAATGAAATGGTTTTCGTTCTGGTCTCCGTTGCGGTTTTAACGTTTAAACTATTTCTCTCCAACGCATTTATCCAGAGATTTGCGAATTAATCGCCCGCAGATTTCGTTAGTGTCGTTTGCGCATGCACTCCCTTCTCCATACGCTGGCGGCTGCTATATGTGTCTCCTCATTCTTCTCCTTGGACAGCGGCGTGTTCTAGCGATGGTGGTAACAATGTTGCATATGTGATTGACAACGCTCCCTGCGCACGGCTTCTTCTGCTGACAGTGCTGCATTTTCCCCTCCAATCAAGCAGCAGCGGCAGTAGCAACAAACTCATACTGCGCAGTGGTCTGTGCCGCTGCTGTCAACGACCTGGACTTCGTCATCGCTAAATTGCCTCAACACCGTCGTGTCAGAGCCACAAGTGAGCGCGAGCAGGCCATAATTTACGCAGCCAATGAAATCACAATTTCCTCCGACCATTCACTGCATAGCCGCTGGGGATCTCTCTTCTAGTGCCGGACGCCCACCATGAGGAATGCAGACGAAGGCATCATCTGGGAAAGGGAGATGTGTACTTTAAGATACTCGTCATAAATTGAGCCGTGTCTGTTGCCTTCCTCACGTCTATTCTGTTCCTCCGTCGACAAGTGCGACCGCAAACTGGAGTGTATCACTATCGCTGCCACTGATGCCAACACTCAGGCAGAGAGAAAAGCTGAGGTTTTTATTTATTTATTTATTTCAGATTCATTCCATGGTAAAAGCGGTACGATGTGAGACCTGTGCAAGACGGGTATAGTGGCCATGCTAGGCCTGACAAAAGCGCTCATAATAAGGCGAAAACGCGTGCGACGATAAGAGTCGCCATTGGAGTGTAAAAGAAGCTGGACGAAACACGCTAGTTTTGAAAGGAGAAAATAAGTGGTGGGCAGAAGAGCAGACTAGAAATATCTGTTCACGATTCCTCGCACGCAATAGGGACGTCACGTGCGACAGGGAGAAAACTGAGCCGTTCTGCTGCAGCACAACGAGGGGGACTGAGAGTAACGAGGAGAAGATGGTGAAACGCATAGGAGCAAGTGGGCACATGATTAAACGAGAGAAGTAAAAAAGAAAAAGTGATCGGCTTCCAAGGCGTGAGAGATGATTTCGTTTTCACTCGACACGCGGGCCGTGCGCGTAGCTAAAGACAGCAAAATATAACACCCCCAGAAAGAAATGAAGATAATGTGAAGATAGCAGGATGAGTGAGATATGAAAAGAGCCGGACGATGAAATGCAAATTGCCAGAATGGGGAGGCCGCGATATAGATGCAGAGAGTGGAATCAGATTACGAGTGTGAGCTGAGCACAAAAGCACAGAATACCGCCGAGCGGGCTGAACGCATTACGTGTGCTGAATAGCCGGGAGCGGTATCAAGCGGGCTATGGGGGTAAGGGTAGTGGGGTCAGCGAGGCGCGAAACCGCAGTCATCGGGTATGCAAAGCCTCGTCGGCTGCCGCCGTCACGTAACCGCGACGAGCCATTCACACCGGCAGACATGCTCTCGTAGGGCTGCTGTCCGAGGCAGATGGAACATTGAGGAGGGAAGCTGGCGAAGGGGGCCGATTACTAGGAGTTGGGGCGGTTGACTTCCTTCTTTTCTGAACACGCTTCCATACCCGGTTCTTGCTTTTTTTTTTTGCATTAATACAACAGTGGGTAGACAGAAATTGGGGGTGGCAGTGGAAAAGAAGGGCGCTGGAAGACAACTCGTTATGAATGAGGCAACTCATCAGTGCTGCTGATTAGCTTGCTATCGTACACTGAGTGGGAAAAAAAGCACACTGAAAGCAATGAGAACTAACACGGAAAACAACGCTTTCTCCTAGGTGCAAAGGATGCTGGAAGGAATACGAAGAAAAATAAATGGGCTACAGGCTTAACAGCTTTTTTATTCACACAGGTCACTGCGTGACCATCGGCTTGCAGAGCGTGAGATCCGATCTGCTGCGCTGATCGCAAGGGAGGCGAGAACGATGCGTCTCTCAACGCGATTCGCAGCTCGCCTACAAAGACGGTGGTTCATCTATACAGTCTGCATTACTTGCACGGCAAGGGCTGTTTCAGGGTGTGCTGCGCTGGATATGTATGTATGCGTACGTTAAAAGTATTTTTACACCGTGTACTCCATGCCAGCAATGGCAGTACGTTGCGCTCATTGTGGGTGCGTGTTCTCAGACGTTTGCCACATGGTGAGGGCATGACCCTTTAACCCTGCTTACCACCTTTCCCCGCACCTACCCGAGAGAGCTGCGAGGCTGCCCTGCTATACTCCGCTTCATACATCAGGTGCAACGCTGTGAGAAATACCGAAGTAGTCCGGACGGGGAAATAAAGGGAGGCGTACGTGTTACTCCGCGCTTGTTCGGTGTCAGAGTGGTCTATGGCATGAGGAAGCTACAGCGTGTTGTCATCAATAAGAGTGCGTTTAATCGAGATAATGACAAATGTGTCATGTGGTAAGTCTACAGGCAAAGCATTTACTACGCTTCGCTCATCACAAATAACGCACTACTTTTTGGTCGCGGATGCAGGCAGTGCAAACAAGAGCGCTATCTTTGACAGCGTTGCACATGATGTTTGAAACGGAGTACAGGCTGCTGCTCTACGTTCGACATCCGAAAAGTCCTCATCGCTATAGGGCCCGAGCTGCCGCGGAAGCCACAGGGGTCCCGGACTGGGGACCCCTCCTAGAATATGTAAGGGGCTGACCCTTAAGGCCAGTCCCCACTCTCTCCTGTAAATAGCCTTCAGTAAACGTTTTCAACGTATCATCTGGTCACTGGTTTCACTTCCGTTTGAGATCCTGCTGACCGCTGTAGTGTTCAATCTCTCAGGCGCTACTCCCAACAGCCTGTACGTGTTAAAAAGGCAAAGGCGGGCTAGTTGGTGGTTAACAGGGGAGTGCATGTTGCAAGCGCGCAAAACGACGAGGGACGAAGAGCTTGTGTCCGCGTTGTGTCTTGAGCATTCTTCTCTCCGTCCCTCGTCGTTTTGCGCGCTTGCAACATGCACTCCCCTACTAGCCTGTACGTGGCCTGTGGCTGGGGCACGCGAGAACGACAGCACAGCGCGGACGCCGACAGCATGAATGCAAGGATTTGTGCGAGTCGTAACGTCAGATAAACCGGATGGGTGTCTGTCTAATAGCTGTAGCTATGATGGAAATAATGTGTTAAAATCGTGAGGGTATGTGTGATTATGAAGACCGAATTGAACTCGTAAACATGATACAAGGGAGTCATTTATTCAATTTTTTGCAGGAGCAGTATACGTTAACACGAAGACAAAAAAAAAACAAGCGAAAGAAAAATGAAATAGGGAATTAAACCAGAGCAGAAGATAAGAAAGTCTGATAACAAAACTTGTGGTATCTTTGTTTTCGTTTTCGAAACTGCCATTGCAGCGAAGTGCCGAGGCATTGACTTTGCGTAACTGAATAGGAGCAGTTGAGTCACAGCCTACAAACCTGCAAAGGTTTTCGGTCATTTGTCAAACATTTCTTTGGCGTACTAATCGCCAAATATGGCCCCGAAACTTCAAGATTAGCCAGAAAGTATGTCCACGAGTGACAAAGCGACGCATCATCTTGTGAATCTGCTGGAGAAAGCTAATCTCTTCTTTTTTCCTTCGTTCTTTCCATTTTATTGCTTATTAGTGAGCAGAATATCAGCGAGGAGGCAAGCAAAACAGTAGAGAGAGCTTTGCGTCCCACCTATATCTAAAATAACACGCATTGCTCAGGCAGCTCTTTCCTGTTCTTCAGAGATAAGTTACAGCGCCAATGAAAAATAAGCCACGAATAGATACAACAGACGCAACCGTGCTTTTGCCGTCTGCTGCCTCTACCTGTGGCTCGTGCTTTACTTTACTGGTCATTTACCTCTGTACAACGTCATGCATTCTTGCGCCCGTCCAAGTGTTATGCTCACATCAAAACGAAGGTTTATCCCATTAGCTCAGATTCGAAACTCATTTCACATCCTCCTCAAAGCAGGCGACTGAGGGCTATAGCGAGCAGATGCTTCCTGCTGTTCGTTTACCTGCCGCCTTCCCCTCGATCTCGGCATCGCTGACGAGGCAGCAAACACCGGAGCAGCCGTTTTTCTGCCGGGAGGGTGAGAGTGGATTTAATCCGGCGATCAACGTTTCTGACGCGCAACCGATCGCCCGCGCCTTGAGATGGGCCCAGCCCAGAAATCAACGCATGAATACCAACGCGACTGAGATAAAACGCGATAAGACGAGGCCGAAGTGACCGAAGCAGCAGAAAGAAGGACTTCTGTGACACGCGGAGAAAGAAGAAAGGACCGACAGAGCGACGCAGGGCAATACGCGGATGCGATAATGGACAGAGCGTTATCCAATTTGCATAGCAAATCAGAGCCCGCCATCCCGTGCTGGAGGGAACGAGTAGGGCGTCCAGATGACGGAGCTCGATGACGTGTCCAGCCTTCTTAGTTCCGTGCATGCAAATGTACGCCTGCGCTCTCGCTCCATTAAAAGACACGGACAGGAATAGTCACATTCAGGAAGTGCTTGTGAGTGCGCTGTTTGGAACTTTCTTTTTACGAGAGCTGTGCTGCTTAGATTGACAGGGACACAGTTAACGAAGAAAAACACAAACGGTCAAGCGCTCAGCCGTTCGAGTTAGTCATCGCTAACTCTGGCAGTGTCAATATAAGCAATGAAGCATATGTAAAGTTTGTAATATTCATGCTGGTATCAGTATCATTCGTGACTAAGTGAACTTTTAATGTACGTGTTTATTATTTCAGTATGCAGCACTAAATTTATGTAAACTTAGAGTTACACAGCTGCGCACGTTGATAAAGCAATGCAAGGGATACAATGAAAGGCAACGAAACAAAAAAAGTGAAGGAATCAATTAGGCTCCTCCTAGAGTAGTCGCATTCCAGAACACCAAGCAATGCTATTTCTCATTTTTTTGCAGATTCCACACGGTAGCAAGCTACAAAATCGATCGTGTTCATCTGAGTGCCATTAACGCTTCAAGTGCAGTTTATACCAATAACGTTGCACCAATTTTAACAAGAAAACTAACGCGCTGCTTTCTTGAAAGAAACTAAAGTTCGAGATAGCTCTATCCTGTGTTGGTCTTTTTCTTTGTCTTCGCTTTGAGCCACGCATTATGCAGTTGAGAAAAGTGGCTGCAGTAAATTTGATCAGCAACAGGATGGCGATGTCACCTTTTGCCGAGATGTTATTTCATAGTAATGTGAGAAAGATAGCCTGCAGTCTAGAAAAATAAATTCTAACCCGGGACCAGAACGAACTTAGCATGAACAAACAGGCGAATAGCCGCAGTGACGCAAGAGAAAAGGAAAACAGTAGAACGTCAAAAAAGTTTCAAGGTTGAAGAATAAGAACTACAGTGTCAAGTTCATCGCTCGAACCGATTACCTCACTAAGAACGAATGTGCCAATTCATGGCTTCAGTGCATAATGCTGGTTAAGGCAGCCTCTCGTCCTTATCCGCAGTTTAAGGGACACACCTGCACAAAGTGTTTTTTCTGAGGCCCTCCTAGAAATGTTCACAGTACTTTGAGCACACGCGATTTCCTCTACTGGCGGCTCTAACCTCGTGCTCATGTAATAGCCTTATCCTCCACCGCCGCAAGCCTTCAGTATGGCTGTTGCTTCACTAAACTCACGATGCCTGTAGCGCTCAGTCGAACACGCACATGTTGAAGTCGTATAGCGTCTGATTACGGCATCTATATTCAACTCACGCTTTTAAGTAGCTGTCCCAAAACTTCTCCTTCAAAGCACGTAGACAAGTGTTTGCCGCTGTCTTACAGCTCTGGTGAGAGATGCCGAAACGAGGCCCAGCGCTCCATGAGTATTGCAACACGTCGGATCGCAACAGAGCTTCCCCATAAATTGCTTCGCGTCATTGCTACATCTCTTCCAACGACAGCTTTGGCCAAAGGAGCGGCGCCCATTCTTGGTTGACGGACACTGCTCGGGTTACGTAAAAAAAGGGGGGCGGGGGGGGGGGGGGGGGGCACGTGGCGCGGGACGTCCACGACATGAAAATGCTTTCTCGGACGGAGGGGGCTCTCTTGAGCACCGTACGAGGTTACATTTGTTTTTTCGCATGTTCGCAATGCAGGCTTTCCCGGTCCCGTATGATTTTCCGTCCGAGAGAGAGGAGGTATCGGCTTTTCAGCGCCTCGCAACTACACACGGTCTCCCAGGGGACGGCGCAGTCCTACGACCGAAGGAAGAGTGGTATTTATTTTTATTTAGGTTCTCCGCGCTTGCGGATGCTTTGTTTACGCGATTTGTTGTTGTTTCTTCGACTCACCAATATGTTTTGTTTTCTACTGCGTCTCCTTATAATCGTTTATAAGATCCTCTAATCTAAGTATACGCTTTGCTAAACCTTTACGCTAGCCGGAATGTTTAAGACGTTACTGACAACAAAGAAATGTCGCCAGCTTTTTTTTTTTGTTCCCTCATGGCGCATTTGCTCATGATGAGGATCAGCCAATGCCGAACCCGGTGCAACACTCTCTATTTTGCAGAGGCACTGGTTGGCTATGAACATTAAGCACATGGCCTACGTTTCGACTTAGCGCGCAGTGTGTCCCCAGACCTCGGCTACGACCAGCCAAACATTCACCGAGGGCACGGGCCGTCTTCCAGCTAGCTCGCGAGATTCAAGCACTGAGGATTTCATCTCACTCATGTTGAAAGTACCATCGCATATCCAAAATTCAATAAGAACACACTTTCCACAAAATTAAGACAATTAAGTACTACATGAGCAAGACCCTCGCATGCACCAGCGTACCGCATCACCCTTCCTTTCACCGCCAATGCAAGACTGGATAAGCGAAGGGGTCGCCTATCAAGTTGCCGATTTTCTAAGGAAGTCGTCGCATGGGAAAACGTGATATTGAAGCAATTGGGTTAATATCAAAGCGTGTGCCCCCCCCCCCCCCCCCCCCCCCTCCCTTGCCTATGCGCATCTGATTAGTCCTCTTCTGTGACAGGACGGGTGTGTTTGTGTTGAGGCAGTGCCAATGCCTCCTGTTGGAGTGCCGGTGGTGTCGTGCACAGAGCGTGTGTGTTTGCCGCATTCGAAAAATGCGCCCTGCATCATTTGCCGACCCGTGCTTCTGGTCGTGCGCTACGTGACTGTTTCGCGCAGCCATTTTGCAGACGGAGTTGAAAGTCACAGCAATGCCTCCGGGACCTAAACTAGACAGCGAAATTGTTGCTATGTACGCAGTAGACTCAGAGACTTTAAAAAAGAGGGTAATAATAACAACTTCCCGGAACGTTTGCTTGCTATTGAAGGCAATAACGACATCTGCATTTTGAAAGTCACTTTGTCAGAACATGATCATCGGCTTGAATATTTAAAATAGCGTGAAATGTTCAGCTCAATGTTACAATTTTAGAGCATTCTCAGATATCATATCTTTCTTTTTCTGTTTTAAATAATTCGCTTTATTTTTTCTCTGCAATCTGATGTGTTATCTTTTATTTCCCGACAATATTGTTGGTTTTAGTTATAGTATGCTACTTTTTTTACATGTTTCATTAGCGAGCTACCATTTTATCTGCACTAGTGTCCATTTTGTAAGCGCAGGATAAGAATTTTATAGTTAAGGAGTTTGTAAGTAAATCAATAACTGAAACCAAAAACTGACAAGCACTGTAGCGCTACCTATCGGCGTTGTTAGCAGGTTAACTGTGCGGCGGTTCGCAAGCTGGCTAGTTTGGAGTGAATCAGAAGACGGTTGTGCTAAGCAGAGGCTGTTAAGTATACGGTGACTGCCAAGAAAGGCGTGGAGTTGGTAAAAATATAGGATCACGATACAAGGCATACAACTAATTTTCGTGTTTCCATGGAATAAGAAAGTATCAGAAGTGCTCGTGTGAAGGAGTCCAAAATGACTGGAAGCATACTGAAACTCTATTCGGCTTATGATTTTTTATTTGCCTAGATTTAAGCTATAGCTATTCCAGCTCGAAGAGGTTTCTTAGATTGTTTTGTTTATGCTAGCGATTTGTAAGAAAAAGGATACCTCCATTTATCTCTTAGTCCTCCTAGGCCCAAGCATGAGAAAACAGTCGCAGTTAGTCTGAAAAGTGATAATCACGGCCGACAAGCTTTTTATCTAGAACTTAATTCCAACGATAACTGTACAAACTTCCGACTTAGCGCAAACCTCTGGCTGTGCGAGCCCATAGTCTTACAAATTTCCCTACTTTCCTCAGTAGCCGTATGGCTGTGGTTGGTTGGATGCCGATAACTCCCATATTTGATTTCACGAGTTTGAATCAATTGGCGGGGAAGATTTTTAAATGCAACTTTCTCAGCGATAATTGAGCATTTAGCTGGCGGAAAAAAGTCAACATACACAGAAAGAGCCAAACAATCAATTTTTTACTCAAAACAACAATTGCAAGGATTTTACTTCAGTGTCCCCTTTAATGCGCCTCACAACAGTGTAAAAAATATTTCTTGCACCGTGCTTTTGACTGTCGATATCTAATAATTTATCAATTTAATCAACCTTCCGGATTCTGTGAAGGGTTGTACGTACGGCGCTGGCAATCGCACTTGGTCTTTTCAAATACTGTCGTTGTCACAACGAATCATGAAGCTGAATTAATTCGAAACTGAACCGGGAGACTGAAGCAATCTTTTCAGATGTGTAACAAAATGAAGAGAAGTTTTCGACGAAGCATTTAAACCCGTTAACTAAGCTTGAGTAAACGACCAAGCCTGCTAGCTCTAGCTGTCTGGATAGTTTCAGCAAGCATCCTTTCATGGATGCTTAATTAACATCGTCATCAACCATGACAGCCTGCTGAGAGCGAGTTTTTCGGATCCCCCTCTTCAGGCAGCGGCCTATAACAGCCAAAGTAGGCAAGGCGAAACCTTTTGCACGTGCTTTTTATTCCATATTTACTACTCGTTCACAAATTTCTGCCTTATTGCACACGCTACTTATTAGCCTCTTTGGGCACCGGGTTCAGGCGAGGCTAATTTCCGTGCTTGGTTCAAGGGGAGCAGAGATGAAAACTAAAGCAGGTAGAAAGCTCGGAAAGTTCTTGCTTGCCTACCCTCTATTTTTGGTTTATTTCCTCTTATCTAGCTGAAATAATCCCAGCTTCACCGTCACGGGCAAATGAAGCGAAGCTAATCGCCTTCCATTAACTCAACTAGTGTATCAGGACTTCCGGCTTCGGCTTTGGCTACGGCGCTAAGACTGAAGTGGCTCCTGGGAGCAGAGAAAAGGGCGAATGTGGGCGGCGGAATGAGGAGATGGAGGCTTTTACCTCTAAAGGTCTTTTTTTTTTCTCAGGCGTAAAAACAGTTTCCAACCGCGAATAAAAACAGAAGTCCCGTTAAGTCGGCAGGCCGGAAAATGCATAGGTTCACACTAAAGTTAAGCCCGGGTACATGCGAGTAGGAAAGCAGATTTACTAGAACCGACATCATTGAGTGGATAAACATTAGGGTAGTAGTGATATACATAGGTTCGTTATTTTTTAGAGATAATTACTGTTTGTGACCTGTGGAAGGATGATTACCTCGCAAGCCAACCTACCTCCACTGGAGGGGGGCCGTTGTGAAAGTGCATGGTTGATTTTGTGGCAATTTAATTTCCTTGATAAATTCGATACCAATTGGGGACACTGCTTCGGTAATTCAATCCTCAGCGTGGCTCTCCTGTTTTTGCGTGTCCTTCACAGATTACTATTTCTTTCCCACGACCATTGATTAAAAGCGGGCGAGCTCGACACAGGACTCCTGGGAATACAACCAAGGAGAGAACATCTCTGAAGATGCCCCAAAACCGCAGGGTGTTACGTATTCGACGGCTAGACGCCGAGGGCGGCAGGACAACCGGCCCAAGGAACAGACGACCCACGCAGCGCCAGGTAGACAATGACCTTTATTCGTTCGGAGACGCGCTTTTTGAGCGCTAAGCAGCCAATCAGGGAGTGGCAAAAGAAATGAATATATCGTGGCAAGCGGGGCAATCTTATCTGTAGATTACAACGGAGAGAGCGACCAGCACCGCGAATGTTACAAGGGTACAATAAAGTTTTCTCCTCCTCTCCTGTAGTTGCGCTCACCAGGAGAGGTAGATGAAGGACGGTGAACTAGCAGCGGAAGCGGTAACTGCGATGCGCCGCAGCGCCTTGAGATGGCGCTTGACCCGCTATCTACACCAGCCCAGTAAGCTCAAGCATCCTCACTTTGTTGCCTCCGTGATCATGGGCTCGTTTCGACTACTGTTGGATAGGATCGTGGAGGGGCGCCGGCCGCTTGGAAAGGGGCTGTCGGGAGCTGCCTTTGCGTCAGCGCCTCAGTTTCTGTTAGTGATAATCACTGTTTGATCAGGAGACGCCATTTTATTTGAAGAGGAATTCGTGTACGTGTGGTACGGATACGAAGATCCTAAATTTCTGCCTTGAATAAGGCTGTTCTGATTGACAGCTTTCTCGAACGATTCCGTGTTCCTAACAGAGGAGAATGTACGGCTGATAGTAGTACTACTACGGATCCGTAAATTGAGACTCCGTCTCGAAATAGCGTAATTGTGATCACTTTAAAAACGGATGTAAAACGTTAAGACACCGTAAGATATGAAGCTATTACGTTTGCATGGCATGAACCGCGTGCCACGTGTTATTAGACATCGGCTCCTCTTTCGACACATTGCTCCGGGCATAGTCTGTCATAGCTCGCCAGCCGATGTGTACGGCCAGCCAGCCCAAGACGACCACAGTGCGGCGGCTGCGCGGACTCGCCGCTTGTGCTATGTGCGACACTAAGAATGCCCTGTCGTCCACTTGGGCTGAATCCCCCTTACATCGTATGTCAGAACCACGCATCGGCATCCTGCCGATGTTGCACATTCGGCAACAGGTGGATGTGTTATGCCAGGCACTAGCGTTTTTGCTGGCTTTTACAGCGATAGCTGTTAGGCACCCGTCCCTGGCTTGCGCGTCGCCGGCGCCGTAATCGGTGGGTGCGTTAATGACATCTACCACCGGGTGAATGTCATTAACACACCCACCGGTCATTAACGCACTCGCCTCATATAACGCTCAACCTGGGTCGCATAATAAGTTTACGGTTGGCTCTGTTTGGAGCAGCCGCCTGTCAGTGCGGGGTTCATCACTTGACCACTACGTCAGTGCGTTATGAGGCTACTGTATCTTTTCTACCTCCAAATATCCCCAAAACTAAATGGCTACACAACTATGGCTGAATCTCTCTCGTTACATAGTTGTAACCGTCCTGCGAGTTTTTTTTTCGTTTTCGGTACCGTGCCTTCAATTTGGCCAGCCTGCAATGCTAACCGCATCCCGCAGCAGCCCTATCGCGGTCATCACTAGTTTCTATGCTTCCTCACAGATTAGCGTGCCTGCCCTGCCTCCTTCAACATCGATCTGTCATGGATGGATGAAGAACTTCAGAGCGACGAAGAAACCAAAACCCAAGACACAACAAAAAATGAATGCATAAATCAGTCACATGGCTAACAGATACATTACCAGGCTTACCGGCTCGAAAACTGTAAGCGTGGCAACCGGCTCACTCGATGCATAAATGCGCTCTCGTTCAAACTCGCAATTTATTGCAGGAACATGGCGCTTCCAGCAGAGTTAGTTACTGAACTACGAACAGATCTTCCACACTTACCTACGTTGCCACTAGTATGCAAAAACATGCCATGGGACTTCTCGATGCGTAAGACGTCGGAAAAACGGCGCGCCTCCGAAACTATACAGTATCAAAAAAAAAAAAAGCGCTGGATTGGCAGGGGCGAAAAGAAAAAAAAATGATACAGTATGCGTCACGGTGAAAGGCCTAACCGGCTGGAGAAAGGCGAAGGGGGCAGGGGATGGAAAATAAAGGTCCAGAAAGAAGAACACCGCCGGGTCCAAGAGAAAGTCTCTTCCCCGGAGAACTGAGCCAGTTTTAAGCCATCAATTTTATTTCTCACGCTTTGCGAGTTTCTTCCAGGCATTCGCGAATGGTAGCCGGAGATAAACGGATTTCTTTCCCGCGCATCAGAGGCTCGTTAACATCTCCTCGGTTGAGGAAAAGGGAAACCCGGAGAAGGTCACGCCTTCCCCCGGTCGTCCTGCCATACGCACCACCGCTTCCCGGTTTTCAGCGCCGTTATAATTTTTTCAGCGCGCGCTTTCCTACCACGTTTTATACAGTTATGTTTTTTGCTTTAAATGGTTACGACGCCACATGCTTGCATGCGTTTAACTTTAGTAGCAGTTTTAGGCATAATACTTCTCAGTGAGCCGCGCGAATCTCTTCAGTTTTTTTTCTCCCCAGTTTTTTTCCTCTCCGCAGTTGTGTATATATATATATATATATATATACACGCACAACTGCTGTGTGTTCTCCTTGTTCTGGCCCGTTGTCTGCGAGCGCTGTTTTTCTCAGAAGTGTCTAAACTTATAAAAAAACAAGGGCAACTAGGCCTTTCAACTAAACCCCAGAAATTAACAAACTTCGTACGTCGCCAATTTACATTTGTTCTCCTTAAAGAGGCAAAATGCCACGTTAGGTGCTGAACTCTTTGTCACAGGGCCCCCAACTGGGCAAAGATTGAGTGGGTGTTTTATCTTTCTTCAATCTTCTGATGCAAGTTTTGTTTGACACGTCGTCAGGCCTAGTCCCTGCTTTTTCAGGTCATATGAGTGAAAAAGTGCCTTTCTCCGGTGTATTCTCATTTCTCTTTCGCTTTATCCCCCGTTCCAAATAGCCTGTCCCACTTATGTGATGCCAGAAGGGTTGCGGCTTTTCCTATTCAGTTCCGTTCTGTAGCTGCATTTTTTTTTGTCTCGTCGCGCGTCGTTGTCGTGCCACGTGGTGGCGCCACGTGTCGAAAGCAAGAGGCCAGGGTCTGGGTCATTCATTCCTGCAGTTATCCTGAATCGCAGTCTTGCATCCTCGCCCTTATGCGGTTCTGACTTCAAGGCAGATGCTGTAACGCTCTGACACATTTTTGCTCTTAAGAGTTATTTCAAAACAACTAGTTACGTCCGTATATAAGAAAAAGTGAGCCGCGAGGACGTTTTTGATATGAGTCTCATAAATTTTATCATTTTCAGTTATCTGAACTCAAGTTCAAATGAATAAGATCATCTTACCTAACCTTAGCTTTGTAGCTGTCAGCCCAGTATAATTACAGTTTTTTTAAAAATGCGGCGATCGTCTTTGACTCTGCTATGACAATTCCAGTCATGCTGACAACCACGTCGCACCTTCACTAAAGGACTACAAGGGGAATCGGATCTCCCTATTTATGCTTCGTTTGTTTGCACACTTTTCATCATTTACTGCCGCGTAGCTGCCCTGTTTACCTTTTTCTCGCACAGACTACGACACGAAGGTGTATTGCGGCCTGTTGTACCACACCGCTTCCCGAAGTATTCAAGTTAACACCTGGGGTGCCCCATATTTTTTACACAGCGAGGAGCAGTAACAGCTTCGTGAAAGTACAATTATGACGCACCCTACAAAAAAAAAATAGAAGAGAAAGTACAGAACACGTTATCTAAATTTTGAAGTGAGGAACACCAGTTGAAAAATAGTTAAAAATCTTCACCTTTGTGTTTGTGCCTCGACGTGCTCTGTTGCCAAACCTGGGCACAGAGGGGCCCCCTACGTGATGGAATTCGAGAGTAGCAGCTGTTCGCTGTGCTCACCGCCCAGCCCTGACTGCCCGCTGCTCTCGCCGCGAAGCAGCCTGCCTTCTATTTTGTGTCTGGCGCATCGCACTAGTTTCACGGCCAATATATCCCAAAACTTTGCATACTATTATGTGTGGCCTGTGGTTGCGCTACCTGTTTTTAGCTGTTTTACTCTTTTTTTCTTGTTTCGCGCCTAACTTTTTCAGGTGCACGCTTCAAATCTTTCTGGACGCTCTTGAACTCACTGGAATTGTACCGCTCTCCTTACTTTCATAGCTACACCTGCCATTGGATCCAGAGTTACCCCACGATGACAAGAAAAGGCCCATCTTGTGAAATAATATTGGCAATAAAGAAAAGGCACTTAAACTCGGCGAAAAGCGTCATCACTGATCATCAGTTTACGCGGACTGTTTTTGCCTTGCTTCCATCCGATGAGTGCTCCGACCTAGTTCTCTCAGGCTGTAATCTATGCGATTCAGGTTTGCTTTCCTTTACGAATTCCGTCTGCCTACCGCGTCACAGAGTGGTAGGAAGCAGGCCACGGCCTCCACAAGAACGGCACAGTGGCGCCCTCCATTACGATCTTTTTTCCCCACTGTCCTCCACTTGCATTCTTCGGCGCCTTCAAAGACTGGCTTTTAGTTCTGCCGCTCATTCCACGGAGGCATTCGCAGCGCAGAGGCCCCATTTGTCTCCCGCGATGCGAAATGCACTCCTCCGCTCCCTACCCGAAAAAAGGCGTTGAAGAATCGTGCCCGCCCGAGCGATGCTTTTCTTGGTGCTCTACCCTTTCGCCGCGCTGCGCCCTTCGAGAGTTTTGACGAGTGAAAAAGTACGTCTCCGCCGCTTCCTCCCAAGAAACTCCGCGCGCACTTTCTACGCTATTTCTAAGCGAGGACGGCTTAGGCTCGACGCCCTCGTCCGAACCTCCTCCCGTCTTTTTTCTTGTCCTGGATTTTTTGCCTGACGCTTTTAAAAAATCTTCCGTCCTGTGTTTTACCATATCGTACTTAAACAACGCCTCGCGACGTCAACTTTAAAGCGGCCGGTCATTAATTTCCAAAATTTACTTTTTTTCGCGCTATTAGAACTCCGAGCTCACGTTTCTGTTAGCGGACGGCACATTTTTCGAAGTTTGTGATATCGGTGTTTTGCGTAGCCGAAAAATCTTCTCCCAGCGGAAAGTAATGAGCGCAGGTCGTCAGTGATAAAGCGGGCGACGCCAGAAAGAGCAGGAGCTGCCAGCCATTGGACGATAGTCACGCCTTTTTTGTTAATCGGTATACTGCCACTTTCAAAAGCCCATATGGTGGCTTCCTCGCTGGTAAGTAGGGTGGCCGACTCCATGGTTTCACCAATGTGCAGAAAATCGCAGTGTTGACGGTATCGCAATGTAGTGTCGATGGTAGCTGGTTGCAGTTTTAGGAGACTAGCGTAACTGTCAGCCGACCGGCGGCACGTCTTCCGTGCGTCCTGTCCGTTAGCTTCAAATGGCCTCAAAGTTGCTCTTAAAGGGGCTCTCAAACACCTTCCAAGGAGAGTATATAACGTCGCTCAACCACTGCATTGTGTTGCTATGAAAACCTGAGCCAAATAATTCATTTCTACACGCAACAGAGAACCCACAATCACGCGCAAAAATTCGTGAGCCCTTCCTGGCAACTTTTTCATGCTCGCACCCTCCTCCATCGTACGCACCTGCGTATACAAGTTAAGAGATTTCAATTGGTTACATTCTTTCAGACGTCAGGCAACAACCATGACCGCGGCCAAAAAGTCGCTAGGTCTGGCGGGTCAGGAAGCTCCGCCCCCGTAGGTGGGGCCGGCAGAGGAGCGCCGACCTTCCAGGGTGCAAAAAGTGACGAGAGGAGAGCGAAAGGCGCTAGAACGCTGAATTTCAAATTTTGAGTACAGATAACTTAGATTCTACTAAGCCCGTTAAAAAAAATATTTCTGGACAATATTCGTGAAGCGGCGTGCTTTAACATCCCAGGCATACCGTAACTTTATTAGAGCCCCTTTCAGAGCCCCTTTAAAGAGACATTGAGAACGAATTAAATTTAGCCTGTACAAGTAGCGTACGGAGTTCAAATCACAGAGATCACTCGCACCGAAACGGAGATTTTAAAAGCTAGAAAATACCAAAAATCAAAATACAGGTGCCGCCCTCACGGGCTAATTTCGTAAGCTAGATGAATGTGTCCGCATTGATTTTAAAACGATAGCATAAATAAATGATAGCATGTTTCAAATATACCAAACGGTCAATGTTGTTTTAATTATTTTTAGTAGAACAGGTTAGCGCGAGTATATATAGGAGCATATACAGTAGGTTCTAGAGACAAATTATGTCGTAGACCTGTAGAATATTAATGAATTTGTATGATGGGTACAATTATAGCTCAAGGCTAGTAGCTTTTCTTGCCTCCTTTGGCGGGACGGGGAGAGGATGGATGGAGAGTCGTTTTTGTGCAAAATGGTTAACTTGTGGAAAGTTTGTTTGGAATGTTGTGCTATTTCCTGTGCTAGAATACGGCACGGCTCGCTGTCTTGCTGGCCATTGTGACAGTGTCTTCAAGAAACGGCAAACTTCACCGCGGATTGACAATTAGTCGCGCTGCAAAGTTGTGATTGTTTTCCTTTTTTTAAAACACATGGCGCTACAAGTACACGCACAAAAAGACGAGGAGACGAAAGACAGGCGGGATGTCATATATAGGGCAAACGGGACGATGCATCAAAGACGGCCTTAAGGAGCACGGGAAAAAAAAGCTAGAAATTAATCAAGATAAATATGCCAATTTGGTCACGCATGCTAGCACGTGCAAGTGCGAGCCTCGACTGGAAAGGGCGAAGATTCTAGGTAGAAGCAAGAGCATGCAGGCAAGCGCTGTGTTAGTAGCCTTTCACATAACGAAAAAAGCAGCCCTGTGCGTAAGCGATGCTTCGACCAACTTATTTCATTTCATTTATTTACCTTAAAGGCCCCTTTCGGGGTATTACATAAGGGGTGGGGTAATCAAAAATTGGTACATTTTTTCACGATGACATATGAAGTTCAATATTGGCGTTGAAGAGTGACGGGCAGGTGATAGCAGCAGCGGAGTGGGAGAGGCCGTTCCAGTCTGACGCGGCTCGTGGAAAGAAAGAGGTGGAGAAGGTTACAGTACGGGCACGTGGACGAGTAACTTGAAGGGGGTGACCAGTGCGATGTGATATGCGCGGCGGAGGTGCGCAGATGTATGGTTCATGGCCGAGTGAGCTGTAATAAAATTTATGAAAAAGAGATAGGGTTGCGACGCGACGACGGCAAGAAAGACTTCGTAAGTTGGACAGTGATTCCAGGGATGTCACACTGACCTCGTATGAATATTGGGAGTGAATGAAACGGGCGGCGCGATTTTGCACGGCTTCAAGTGCATCGATTAGATATGCTTGATGGGGGCTCCAAATGGGGGATGCGTATTCTAGTTTTGGTCTTACCAATGATGTGTAAGCGAGTAATTTGACCTCTTTTGTTGCGTGACGTAAATGGCGCTTCAGATAACCAAGGGCATAGTTTGACTTTCTATGCAGACACGAGAATGCGCTGCGATAAGTGTCAGCAACGATAAGGCAAAGAAAAAGAGAAAGTAGACACTGCTCGATGCTATAAATTCATGTGCTTCACATTCGGAATAAACAGTTGGAAGTTGACGCGCGTCTTTCGTCTCCTAGTCTTTTTTGTCCGGTACTTGTAGCGCCATGTCTTTTTTCAAAAAATGCAAAACCAACTAGCCCGGCAACATACGTCATTGGGACTATATATGAACATGGATGCTAGTGTCAGGCCTAAGGAAAACGGTACACAGAACCCCCAAGCCTAAAACTAGATCTCGTGTCTATAATGCACAGAAATTCGGCACGAGCTTATTTTTTTCAACGGTAAGTTCACAATCTTCGCCGATAGTAAGATTGCAGCATAATAATCACTATGTCAGCAGACCCCATATCGATGCGCTTGTAATTTTCTGCTAATTATTGTTAAAAAAAGCACCTCATTTGTTTTCTAGGTAGTCTTACGAGCTCGGTGTGATGACAGGACAAACTCTGTAGACAAGATTTTGCTGCGCAGCGGAAGGTTAGACCATTTCCATCAATGTGTTCTTAACAGCAGCTTCCGAAATTCTACACCTGCAGCAAAGTGGTATCCAGGAAAGCTGGACTTGAGTTACACCCTGGTTGTACACCGTAGTTACCTTCAGCTACATCCCGTTGTACACGTGCTTGCAGTTCGATGTGACTACTATCGGTACCCTCCACGGTCGCCAAGACGAAATCCAGAAGATGCTGCGTGACATTTCACACGCCATCAGAGCGAAAGAAGACGCACCTCCAGCAGCGCGGCCACTGGTGCATCGCGGTGTGTTGTTTTCAAGCCGGCCGGTGCAGCTTCTTCCCGTGCCACGCGGCGGAAGCGTAGTACGGCGAGATGGTGTTTCCATGTCGCATCCCTGAGTACTGCCACGCGGGAGCGTCGGAGTTCGGACGTTTATTTGCGAACCGGGTATACGGACGCGCCCACATTATGGGCTCACCTTTTTCTGGACGCCGTGCATTTACTTGCAGCCTGTTTACGGGCATGTACGAGCACCGCCCAGATGCTGTCCATTACATGGGCTGGTCCTTGTAAAATGGGTCGGTGCTACCCTCTGTCTCCTCAGCTTGACGCAGTGCCGTTCGTTTGAGTGACGCAAGACGACTCCATCCCGGGCTATTCTGAAATGCGGCCCCTCATCTGCGCTGCAAGGTTTCGTGGTTGTTTATGATTGTGAGTTTGGGCTTAATGACTCCAATCGGCGGCAGCGACGGTTTTGCCAGCAGATCGCCTGCGGGACACTTTCAAAGAACGTATCACTCCTCCTCACCCGTGGCGCGTAATAACCCTTTTACTCTCCATGCCGGCACTGCGGCGAACTAGAGTTTCATGGGTGTTCATAAGAGTGTGCGAAGCTTTGATACTGCAGTGCGTTGCCGCGCGTTGAAGCACAGCATGCAGCGAAGCAGCAGAATACACGCCATTATTTCACCCACGATGAGGGTACGCTTTTGGCCCGATGCCACAAGTTGTGAAGAAAGCAGCCTTCAGGGCAAAGTTGTTCGGAGCAGTATGAAGTGTATGGTTTCGGTTGCACGTTTGAACGATCGCCAGCAGCAGTACGCACCGTTGTCTAAGAATTAATACACACGGTGTCACGGGAAAGACGAGAAATTATAAATCTTAAAAGGCGTAGAGCTTTGTCAGAACAAGCTAGCACAAAGTTTAGGACAACTACATGCTTCCCATAGATCATATTCAAGTGGTACGCTTCGATGAATTAAAAAATATGCGCCACCATCTACACATCCTCTCTCCGTAATTAAAAACTGCCCATGCTCAAATGGCAAAAAACGTTAGAAACCAAAGGGCGTGCTCTCCCGAATGCCTAATAAAGACCGCACTCCAATGCATACCTGTAGAGTAGGTTCCAAGTAACATCCTTCGTCTCATGTTTCTCTGCGCATTTCTCAACTATCTTACATACTAGAGTACGGTGGCGAAACAACAACCACATAAGGAGGAGGACAACACGTGCGCATTTGTTGTTCTCATTCTTGTGCGATCGTCTTCATCTCTGCCTTCTCAAGCATCATGCACCATCTCGCCCAGCAGTCTTATTCTGTTAGTGCGCCAATTCATTCAACATTCATTCATTCGCGCGTGCATTTCCCACCAAATGGCGCACTGTGAAGTCGATTATTTCGTCTTTGTTGAGCAATTACGCAGTATAATAGCAGAGAGCCCTTGTGATAGACTCCGACTCTAAAAATAAAAAAACAGCATTTGCAATATCATAACGCCCGAAGCATGCACAGAAGTAGCCGATTCGTTGGCTGAAGTCAGAACAACGCCGCTTCGCTGGCCACGTAGCAAGCACACACTGCGTGAATTCACTTGAAAGCTTGAGGTTCTGTGCTTGCTTGGTACCACGGCTAGACGCACCCTAAGTGCACAGAATGCGAGGAGAAAGCTTTGCGTGTTTGCGATTAACTTTTCTATCCGCACTTTCATTTGTGCCCGCCGCGCTGTTTTTCTCGCATTTCCACGGTAATTGCCCATTGAGGCAGCAAAATAGTGTTCGGTCATGAATACGAAACTCCCCACCTCTGCACGAATTTTCAAACGGCAATACCGGGTACCTCGCTTATACGCAATTTTCTCGCTTATAAGAGCGTTGTTTTTTGGTAAAAATGACATATTTCCTAACAGGCACACGCCTGTCTTAGTATTGCTCTTAATGCCCCTTTAAGAGGTGTGGTTTTATTTGGACTGCTGTATCTCGTTGGTCGTGGCTTAGATCTCCATCAGCGCTTGCTTCCTGAGCTACACTTCAGGCCAGGGTAATGATACCTTCTCATGCCGCAAGAGCTTCGTGTCTTCCTCCCTCCGCCGGTGCCTTTTGGCTGGCATGACAGCTGCTGCTTCTCCTTTCGTTGTTTGCCGAAGCAGATACAGAGCAGGTCGAGCGTGAAGCCACCAAGGCCGAAACAACGAAATAGCCTCGCAGGGCGAAAATGCAGAGACGTGCAGCGCACGAACAGAGAAAGGCAGAAAGCGAGGGCTGAGGCGGGGATCGTTCAGAGGGCGAGATTTATGACCTCCCCATGGCAGCGCGGGAGTCTCTTGTACGCGCGCCCTCTGCCGGCACACGGTGCGAGCCCCAGTGCAGAGTACGCGTGTACCTAATTTCGATTTGTTCCGTTCCATTATGGAAGCAGCACGAACGGCCTGGGAACCGAGGCGGCGCAGTCCGCGGAAACATGAGCACCATGATCATAGCCAGCCGCTACAATCCGGGCCCGCCAAAAGCTGGCCGTGAATGAATTAAGCGGTGCTTTCTGCCGCAGCTACGCTGCTTTTCCTGCAGCATCCCCTTCCATGACTACGAGTAATACTGCCGCGGCGATTGGATTTCAATGAAGGCGAAATTTTAGAGGATCGTGTACTGTGCGATGTCATTGTACGTTAGAGAACTCTAGGTGGTCGAAATTTCCAGAGCCCTGCACTACGGCGTCCCTAATAGCCTGAATCCTTTTGGGACGTTCAACACACAAACCATAACACCTTTTCCTGACTACGAGTAATGTGAGCTTGTTGTAAAATGGCTATTACTTGGACGTCGGTGCTGGTAAACAATCATAAACTAGCCTAAAATCAGCAAGTCTTGTCGCAGCACATCTTGTCCATATTCACAGCAGCGTTACTGATGTGTTGAGTTTTCCGCGAAGTAACATCGGGGTCATCTCTATCCATTTCTAAAACACAGTTTTCTTCTAGCAAAACATGAATTCTTGATTGAGTGTGAACCATTCATCGTCTTTTTCGTGCGTCATCAACGCTCAGCACTACGTATTACATAATCCACTACCTTAGGAACTTTTTCACAAAACAAGAAGCGGAGAAAGCAAGCGGAGAGATTTGTCAGTGACCTAATCAAATGCTACCCGCTTATGAAACAATCACTTAGCAAATATTTTTTTGCCAAAAACTTGAGGTAAAGCTTTCGTGGCAGAGAAAGGATTTCACTGTTGAAAAAAAGATTTTAAGCTGGTATGTTTAAAACTGTCGAAATGGTACTCTTTTCTGGAGAGGGTCGAATGGAGAGAAAGGCTTAGAATAACTGGCTAAGGAAATGAAAAAAAAAACGAGTAATGATCTTGCAGGCAAAAAATCACTAAGAAACGTTCTCTTATTCGACAATGCCTTAGTTCTTATTAGCGGGGCTGGTTATATAAAGGAGGTTATATAAATGAGCAGTGTCACTGACTTTTATCTCCATTTTGAGCCACAGAGGAAATTGTAATAAAGGATGTTGCAGTTTTAACAGAATCGCAGTCGTCAAAATGCGGGTTGTGGCCTCTCCTATACGGCACAAAAATTGTTTCCAAATGAAACATTAAAACGAATGTGCTGCACTTTTGTTTGGAGTTATACATGGGGAAGTAACTGAACGTTCGGCCTTTGGTTTTGATCAGATTAGAGTGCGAGATTAAGGCTGTAAACTACAGAGACGATCTTTCTCTGTGGCAGCTTAATTCCTTGCCGTTCGTAGCGCGTCAGGTATTGCGAAAAATAATTTCTGGAACTAAAAGTCGTGAGCGCCTTTACGGCGCACCCTGCCCGGATTTTCTTTGCCTGAAATACCGCTTTCCTTTCTTTCCCGAAGTGTGGAGAATCAAGATAGGGTTTCCTCCCCTCTGGCCTAAGTCTCCGAATTTCCAGTCTTTTTCTCTCTCTCTCTCTCTCGCTCAAGAATACCGCTGTGCGCTGGGGTATACCGGAATACCACACAGTGAGAAGTGAAGCTGGCCAAATGATGAGTAATAAATATCACGCTCGACAAATTGGTGTGTCGTATACGGTCTTTTCTAAATGTATTCGGCCCACAGGGTGTGTCATCGAGCCATGTCATCGAGCCATATCAGGCTGCCGAACGAATGCTTAGGCTTCCTTGTTCGGGATGTCGATCTTTCCACTGAACCTCAGGTCCTCAGCCCTCCAGAAACTAAGTATTTAGTTCTTACTGCGACGCCCAAGACTTGTCTGGCATGCCACACTGTGTTTCAAATTTCTATGTTGCAATTCCCTCTTTATTCGTCACTTTCACAGGGGCGTTTCTTCAGATTTAAGAATGCTTTTGAGATTGCCTACTTGCTTGGTTCTCTGGAATTTCTAGGGACAACAACGCCCGCCTTTCATGCAAGTGGGGTGGACAATTCTTTGCCCATGCCTCTGACACCGTGCCTTTTGGCGGCTGAGATGAAGCCCCGGGTGAATGATGAGCCGATTTTACGCTTTGCACACGACTGTGTTGACTATCCGGAAGTAGTGAAAGCTTCACGCGGTACCTCGCTTGCAACAACCACTTACGCAAAACAGCACAGGCTGACAGCTTGAAAGGGCCCGTGCAAGCCTTGTGGTCCACGAGCTGTGAAGTCGTTTCACGCGCAGTCAGAGATACCTTTTTTAACGGAAAACTGTGGCCACTTCCTGCAGCCAACCCATCCTTTATTTCCATGCTAAGTATATCTATTTACTGCCTTGCAACGGGATCGTTTGAACATCTTGGTCGTTATTTGTCGCAATGTGGCGCCATAGCGCGAGCTGCTGGCATGACTGCGGAATGCTCGAAAACGTCGTCTCGCAAAAAAAGAAAATTCTTTGCCCATTTGTCGTGATATGTCGCTAGTCATGACGGGCTATCTCCGCCTAAGTGCCAGCGCGGAGCAGGATTCTGTGTTCTGCTAGGTTTAGTCATGCAGCGTGCTTTATACAAGCACGCTTTGTACCAAACACCTTCCCTCATTCTTCTGAAGACACCTACCTCCGAAAGTGCCAAAATTTCTGCCTTCTTCCAGAAATTTTCCCGCATTTCCCCCTATGATACTGCTTCATTGAGAGTTCTGACTGGATGGGCACACGTAAACGCCGCGTTGAGAACAAGTGGACAGAAAGTGGATGACAGTGACAGTGCCCACAAACCGGCACACCTGGACAGCATTCGCAATGGGAATCTAGAACGACCCCATTAGCTTCGGAGATACTCCCTAAAATACCTGTGCCAGTAAAAGTACTGCGCGGGGCGATTAAAAGTAAAATTTTACTATCAATTATCGATTTCCGGTCCGGCCACTGAAATCTTGGGCTCCGCCATTCGCGGCCGCTTCTCCACCGGTTCGTAGTCTTGAACCACCTTCGACGGTCCCGCCACGCCACCAGGGTCTGCGGTGGCGCTGCTTTCTTCCGGTCGCTTCACGTCCAACTGCCCAAGCAGGCACCATTCTGCGTCCGGACCGGCATAGAACAGCCGAACGCCGATCTCGTCCAAGGTGGCCCCTTCGGCACCTCTCTTGTCTTGCAAGTAGTAACTCCTGAGCAGTGAACAGACCCACAGATATGGCGTCCAGTGGCGTTCTAATTGGTGCAAACCGCTTCCCTGCTCTTCACTGCACGAGAAGTGTGGTGCAGCGCTTGTCTAGAAGCTCACATTCCTGCCAGCGGTGAGCGTTGGCAATATATACAATGTTTTACAACCATCAGGCCTCCAAGCGATGGCTGTACTTCCTATCATTTCCCGTGTTTATATGGCGGACATCGTGTGATAACATGTCTGTGACTATAAGAGTAATCACCATAGTGAGCAATTCCCTGATCTACCTGATAGTGGAATTGGGGCAATACAGAGACGAACAATTCAACCGTACCTTCTGTGTTTCCTGCAATGTTAGAAGGCATGAAAATGTACACATGTTCCCATGGAAACATGGGAAGACTTGCATGTTCCACCGGCTGGAACGAATACCAGCTGAGAGGGAAGCCAGGATACAAAGCACTTTTTTTGTTTCGCATAATCGCACATAGCAACATTTCTTTCATAACTACCTGTGCGCCAGCGCTGTGCGTGGCTGCTTCGTCTTTCTGTCGTGTGTTTTGGGCTACACATTACTGTTATGAAATAGAAACTGGTATGTGGGGTACTTTGTAGGTGCGATGCCTGTTAGTGTACTTCAATCTATGGGTACGGTTTTTATGTGCAAGAGGTTTAGTGGGTTACACGTGACATGACGAATGGATGACACGACCTACTGACAAATATTGTAAAAAATATCGCAATTTTCATGTGACACTGCCGTCGGTCCCAAAGGAATGTGGTGGTGGCACTTGTGTTACGAAATCACGTAATGCGCTGTCGCGCTCACCCTCAAAGTTCTACGGGTACCGTCGCCACTGGGCAGCTGCACGGTTGGTCATGTGATGATGAGGTGACTTTGAACGAACGACGCCACCTCCGAACTGCCATGTTTTCCGAGCTGATGCAGAAAAATTGTACCACTTAGCGAAGTCAGGCCCTGACTGTTTACTGCAGGTACGCGTAAACTAGCATTGTCGAACTCGACCCACTAAGCGAAGACGAAAATGAATGGCATCGTCAAATTATCTCAACAACACATTATACCATCTTTTCCCTCCTAACGAGCAGCTGCTAATGACCGTTTCAAGAATAAGGTGGTTGGCTACGAAGTGAAGACAATATGGGGACGCGATTTCTTGCAAGGACGCTCATTCAGGGGTACGTTCCCATTCTACTTTATGATTTATGGGGGTTTAATGTCCCAAAGCGACTCAGGCTATGAGGGACACCGTAGTGAAGGTCTCCGAATATTTTGGACCACCTGGGGTTCTTTAACGTGCACTGAGTTCGCACACTACACGGGCCTCAAGAATTAAGCCTCCATCAAAATTCGGCCGCCGCGGCCGGGATCGAACCCGTGTCTTTCTGGTCAGCAGCCGAGGGCCATGACCATTGAGGCAGCGCGGCGACACATTCCCCTTCGTTAAGCAGTTATATCCTACAGTAGCATATGGGACCGCGTCTACAATGAAGCGTATTCAAAGTTCCTGCACAAATATCATCAACTGTTCAGCACTTCTCTGGTTGCGTACCTCGTAGTCCACTTAGGTTCGAGGACGTCCGAGGCCTCAGCAGGGACGCCAGCGGCTTCTCGCCTGAGCACGTAGTTGTCCCCTTCCGGCTGTGTAGCTACCATGCCGAGGAAGATCTCCTCCGCGTCTCCGGCAGTGGTTTTGGCCTTCAAGACGAGTGCCACGTCCTGACTGGCGAACTTTCTGGCGTCAGTGTGTTTGAACGCGTAGCTGACGACGAGTGCGCCTAGCAGGAAATCGCAGCTGAACAACCTGTCGCAGACATATGGCGATCGGAGAACGTGAGTGGCGACAGCCGTTGTAATCTCCCGCGCTTTGCTTAAAGCTGTGCGCCCATTGGCGCAGCGCATAGTGAGAACCCGCGGCGAAATATATTCGCCCGTCATTACCACTGATATTTTCAGTGCAGCACTGATTTTCTTATATTAGTAAGCGCTTTGTAACATTCATATTTGTAATGTCTCCGTACTCTCGCAACAAGGGCACCCACGCCTATATACTTCATAAGGAAAGTCTACACTCTTACTTTTAAAGCTGCCAAATTATGGGGCAAATCAGCAACTCTTGCATAGAGCATGGCATTCTTGATGGAGTGGTTAGGGCTAGCAGTTACACAGCCTGCCTATTTTTGGTCTTAGAACTCGTTTATTCCGGAAACAAGGTCGGCGTAGTGAGTAACAGCTTGCCTAAGGTGCACCGCTGCATGCTCTTACTACGAATTACCAAAAATTATCTGCAACAGCATGCTTGACAATGCAGATGATGCGCAGAAGCTATAGAGGAACAACCACGTCTCAGACCTATATCAGTCACATTTCAATCCCATATCATAGACACCACTCGAGTCAGAAAGTTCGTGTCTGCTCCACCCGGCTCTAAGTTTTCCATCCTGAATCCTGAATGCATCCGAGTTCCGCGAAACGCGGCGTCCGCAGTCTGAAGGAGGACAGCAGGTCAAGAGATTTGCTTTGTGGACGAGCTTGCGAACATCAATCACACGGACGCGTGTACTTTTGAACTTTCGGGCTACTATAAGCGGCCGGCAGAGACTCCACTCGAAACTTGTGCATGTTGCAGCCAGTTCCAACTACAGAGGACTTGGTGACGAGCCCCAGTGCTAACTTCCGAGTCACTCGCCTTTAGGGCGGTCGTCGCTTTAGCCGGAGTTCGTCATCAATACTAATGCAGGGTCTGTTCTGTGACTTTGGCTCACGCTTGTTCGCCCTCTCTCCTCTTGTTATTCCTTTCCTTTAGAAAGCTAGCGGTGGCATTTGCGCGCCACTCCTGCGTATCTGTTTTCTTAACAACGTGATTGTGGTGGAGCATTAAGCGCGTGAGCCTCCGTCTGGTTAAGGGTTAGACGCGGGTGCTTTTTGGCGAAAAAAAAAAAACTATACGCCTTTCCCGGGAACTTTCACCATTAGAGTGCTCCTCAATGTATACATGTTTTCAATGACGTCCTGGTCTCATCATTCTTCAGGCTTGCTGTGTAGATACGTCGCACCACCCCGCTAATGTAAACTAGGACTCAGAAGGAATTTCTATCTCTTCGCGACTTTCGAGACCATATGCCACTCGCAGGCGCAGTCGGGGACACACGTGACGCAGTAAACTCCTGGGACACCACTGCAGACTAAGACCGGTGTTTCTAACGTCTTTTCTGAGCGGAAAAAGAACGCTGACAGAGATACGCCTGCAATAAAAACGCCAGCAGGCCGCATTGCACTTCGAGAGACGCCAAGCATACAGCTAGTACGACTGCTCAAGGACAGAGGAGACCTAATGCTGGCATCTATTGAGGGTACCCTGAATGCTGAAATATATTTATAGTTCGTGGTGGACGATATAACGCTGCGAGGAAACCAGGGCTACTTCTTCCACATATTTTGTGCGCTGTATAGTCAACCGAATACTTTACCAATGTATCTAAGGACTCTGGCTGCACTCTTCACCGAGTCCCCTGATCCTCTCGACAGATGGCACAGCATACGGCAAAAAAAAAAACGATTTTTAATCGTCGCGTTTTGATGCACGTGCGCACTGTATGTCAGCTTACCGACTTATCGCGTCCCCGTCCGAGAGAGGTGGCGTTATCACTAGCTAAGCATGCGCAGAGCGACCTTTCAGCGTATCTTCACTGCGTCCTTTATAGAGCCGGTCCGTGCGCAAAAATGCACATGGAGGAGGGATAGGAAATGCTATTAGGGACTGTAGAGAGTCCGCAGGCTCCTAGTGAAAAACAGGTGAAATAAAAATCAGGAGGGTTACCTGGCAATGTGAGAATCTCTACGTTGCTAACTATTCACTTGTTGGCAAGAGGTATTTGGGGGTAGGAATTTAATAGGCGAGGCAGCAATGCAGCCTTGGTAACCTTCAATTTACTGGTGACGATGCGGTGCTACGAAGCTTCTAGGACGAACTGCAGAGCATGATTATGGACATTAACACACTAGCCAGGACTGCACCGCTGAACATCATTATCAAGAAAATGAAACTTAGTATTAATGGCCTGGGATAGGTACAGAAGTTCACGATATTCAGCAAAGTGATGAAACTGATGATTTAATACGTCTCTCTGTGCCATCTACGCCATCTAGTGATAGCAGACCCAGACCTTAAGAGTGAAATAACTAAGTAATAAGAATCGAATGTATTGGCCGGTAATCTCAGCTCAGAAGTCTAGAAAAATCCCTCAGGAGGAAGGTACAGTATGGTACACTGTTAAAGGGAACATGCGGTCGCGTGAAGTTTACTTTCCGCGAGGCGCTGCTGTGGAAAGCCGGAAAGAATGCCGAGCTGATTATGGTCCGGAGTTTTCTTCGGCATTCTGTCCCCGTGCACGGATCTCGTTTTTCACACCCACAACGCATCGATTACCTCTTCTCGCTGCTGAATTGGCTTTTTCCATTCCGTGGTCGCGTTTTGTGCGAAATAAGCAACATTTTCTCCGGACTAGATTATCCACGTGTGAGTGACTTGGTCCATATGCCACTCAACGCGTACAGTACACGCGTACAGTACAGGCCTCGCGGGGAGGACCGTTCTCCCGTATCTCGTCCCGCCCGGCTTCGGAGTTTCCCCCTGCACTAGCACGGGCGAACATTCGCTCGTAACCTTGCTGGTGAGTCGGACGACCTCGAATCATTTGCGTATTTTGTTTCTAGCTGGCGTTATTGTTGCTGTAGCAATAAATGCCTGTTTGTGTCAGCCAGTGAGTCATTTCTTTGTTCCCTCAGAGCGAGGCCCGCCGTGGTTGGCGTGCGCTCGGCAGCGTACGCGATCATGTGGAGAGGTCTGGCGGCTTTTAACTGTGTCAGCCACGATTAAGCAGGGAGAACGTATTTATCCCCCTGTTAAAACCCCATAAGACTAATAGGCGTAATGGGCAAGGTGGATTGACATTCTGGACGCCTCCCTTCGGCTGGTAGTGCCTTAGCGCTTCAAGTGGCTACATGGCCGCCTGTGTCAGATACACGTATAACCACAGGATGTTCACCTGAAGTAGGGCACCTCGTCGGGGCGCTGCTTGTTGGCGTTGAACAGCACGCGCAGGCAGCTGCCCCCGTTGTAGGCATCCTTCAGGTACACCGTGGCCGAACCGCACTGGCGGTGCAGCGTGTTGCCCTGGTCCCGGGGCTGCAGTTGCTGCTTGGCTAGGTTGAACCATGGCCTGCTGGACACCCTCTGCGAACATGTTCGAGAGGGGGGTATGCGCGCTAAACGGCACCGCTGCGATGTCCGGTACAACGAGTCTTTATTATTTATTTAAGAATACTGTAGCACTCACTTGAGGGCCATTACAGAAGAGGAATTGCCAAAAATAAGCATGAATTTCAGCCATCAGCAGTAAAATCACAATGTCATGGTCATGAATGAATATGGTCAAAACACAAGTACACAAAATAAAGAAGAAAACAAAGCATGCCTGAAAAAGAGAAATACGCGAAATAACACCATGATGAATTGTCAATTCTCCCGTTGTCTGCAAAGCAATTCCAAAAGGCGTTCAAAATCTTTGACATTTTGAGCTGCTACAGTATATTCAGAAAAGCCATTCCAATCAATACACGAGGGAAATTGTTTTTGAAGCCATCGAGGCATGTTTTGTAAGGCTGTATTGTGGCACCGTTATTTAAACCCGCACTGTGTTTTAAGGGTGGATGAATATAGGTTGCCTTGTTTATTTTTATTTGATTCCGAATTATTTGAAAAAACAGTTTCAATCATTGCTTTTCTCCTCGTGTCTCTACCAGTTCCAGGTCGCAATATTTCAACACATCTGTTACAGATTCTTTCGTTAAAATTTAAGCAGCGCTAACTTTTAGGACGAATACACAGAAGACATGACAGGACGGGCGCTGACTCCAACTATGTTTATTGAACACGTTTTTTCGTAGAACATATAAGACAAAACGAACCGTGAGCGCATGCGCATCTGCGACAGACCACAAAAAGAAAAGGCCAAGATGACAACGATGACAGCTAAGGTAGATTAATGAGGGCGGCACGCATTTCGTCCCATATTTTTAAGCAATCTGAATTCGCTGGCATGCAGGGAGACAGAAGTGGTGCTGACACACGTGTCGCCTTTTGCCTTGATGAAAAATGCTTCAGATAATTCCCGAGCTAATCTATCTTTGCTCCTGGTTAGAATTTTGATTTTGTCAAGCCGTGGCTCACAGTTCTCATCGTTTTGGTCCTTGCAAGAAAGGCAATGAGCGGGTAGATTCAGGCATGAGTCTGATGCGTTTCCCAAACTTCGTTCATGTTCCCTGGCACGGTCGTTAACACAACGCCCTGTCTGGCCAACGTACACTTTGCCACAAGAAAGGGGGATCTCATAGACCACACCCGTGGCACACCGGACAAAGGGCTTGGCGTGTTTTGTTCCACAGCCGGATGTTGCAGGGCCACTGCTGCTGACCTTAGGGCACATCTTAGCCAGTTTACAAGGCGCAGAGAACACCATCGGGACGCCGTACTTGTTGCCCACCCTTTTTAGGTTATGGGACACCTTGTGGATGTATGGCATAACCACTGGTTTGGCATTCCCGGGTCTTTCTTTTCTACGTGTCTGATGCCAAACCAGTGGTTATGCCATACATCCACAAGGTGTCCCATAACCTAAAAAGGGTGGGCAACAAGTACGGCGTCCCGATGGTGTTCTCTGCGCCTTGTAAACTGGCTAAGATGTGCCCTAAGGTCAGCAGCAGTGGCCCTGCAACATCCGGCTGTGGAACAAAACACGCCAAGCCCTTTGTCCGGTGTGCCACGGGTGTGGTCTATGAGATCCCCCTTTCTTGTGGCAAAGTGTACGTTGGCCAGACAGGGCGTTGTGTTAACGACCGTGCCAGGGAACATGAACGAAGTTTGGGAAACGCATCAGACTCATGCCTGAATCTACCCGCTCATTGCCTTTCTTGCAAGGACCAAAACGATGAGAACTGTGAGCCACGGCTTGACAAAATCAAAATTCTAACCAGGAGCAAAGATAGATTAGCTCGGGAATTATCTGAAGCATTTTTCATCAAGGCAAAAGGCGACACGTGTGTCAGCACCACTTCTGTCTCCCTGCATGCCAGCGAATTCAGATTGCTTAAAAATATGGGACGAAATGCGTGCCGCCCTCATTAATCTACCTTAGCTGTCATCGTTGTCATCTTGGCCTTTTCTTTTTGTGGTCTGTCGCAGATGCGCATGCGCTCACGGTTCGTTTTGTCTTATATGTTCTACGAAAAAACGTGTTCAATAAACATAGTTGGAGTCAGCGCCCGTCCTGTCATGTCTTCTGTGTATTCGTCCTAAAAGTTAGCGCTGCTTAAATTTTAACGAAAGAATATGCATAACCAACTAGCCCCGCAACGTGTTTTACTATCTGTTACAGAATCGGTTCTCCGATAACGCGAAGTTGTGAACTTAGTGCTGTACGCGCGAAGAGGGACGAAACGCGATGAAGAAACGTGCGTCGCAGTTCCAAACCCTAGTCTTGTGTTATTTCCACTTCTCTTCACCACTGCGTATTTTCACGCTGCGAATATTTGAATTTTTGAGTTTTCACCTTCCGCAGTAAAAAGTGTGACACGTGTGCCCAGACGTGTAATTAGACGGAGCTGGAGAGTAAGGCGACTACATACCGCTTGCTACACGCTCAATTTCTCATGAAGGTGCTTTTGTAAGGTATTTTCAAAAAAGTAATAAGTTTATCAAAACCATTGAATGCTGCTGCACTTCTTGGGATCGCTTGTGCAATATCCGCAAAGAATTCGTGATCCTGTGATCCACTGACCCTACTGTCATTTCATGTATATTTATTTCTACACAATGGTAAAAATGACCAATGCGGCGCTACAAACGCGGCGGCTGATACATTCCTCCAAACTCTCCTCATGTCAATTGCTCGCAGCGGGACTAGGGAAAGAAAAGGAAAGCGACCTACAGCGCCCGCCGAGAACCGGCTGTGGCCTAATCCTTGGCAGAAGCTGGTAGATATCGGGAGCGCTGTGAAACGCCATTCCGGGCAGATATCGTCCGGGAAGTCCCACAGCCTGCGGGAGGAGGAGCAAACATTAAGTTGGAACAGTGAGAAAAAAATTCCGCGAAGCCTCAAGCTGTATGGTTGCCATTTAATTATATTGTGTAAGCTGGGCAAAGGACCGAAGGATGATGCGGCATCTTATATTTAGCACAGTACCACCATATCGCTCTGGTGGGCATTAAAGTAGGGGGAGGGGGTTGCGACGTGTTAAAATAAAGAAACACTTGATTCTTCCAAAGCTGTAAATGAAATAAACATAGGCAACGAAATCAAACAAAAGCAAATAAAAAAGAAAGAGACTCAGTTATACATGATGTCTAATAACGTCAGAAAACCTAACGCACTTTGAGCGGCTTAAGTGACGTCAGGACGCCGCAGATTCGTCTGGCTGATAGTACGCGGAAAAAACGAATGCTTGTATTAAGACCAGCGGGAAAACATTTCTTTGGTCATTAAGTAGTGGCATCGGCGTTGAGGCAGAAAGGAGTTTGATTATAAAGAGCATCGCGCTGGAATGTGAGGCGAAATCGATCATGGCGCGAGGAGAGTTCGACCCAGTTATTTCCGCGTTTGATATTAGACGCTGCTTCTTGTAAATTGATAAGAACTGGTTGGTAAGCGAGCGTCATGATTATGAATAGATTCTAAGCTGTTAGTGAGAATCTGTGCTTGTGGGTACCGCAAAATGCATGCATTTTCGATTATAGACGGAGCGTTATAGTAGGATAAAACTTAAAAAGCAACAGTTGCTAATACTGGGCCATGAGCCCGCGGCATAGTCTATTAGTCCGCTGGCTAATCACAATAGTAAATGAAATCAACTTTTTAGTATTTCACTACATCAAAAAGAGCAAGGTAACAAAATTTTAGGGCTTATATTTTTTTTTCTGGTGACTAGCTTCTTGTTTAGGTAACAAGAAGTTTTAATAATGTACTACTTTATTGTCATGGAGGAAATCTGTGCGGCGGTCCTGAATGTGGGCGGAGCTTCACTGCAGACTTAATTTGTATCCGACTATAGTCACACATAGTGTTTCCTTTGCAGGGCTTGCTTGAAATTTCTCTTCATAAAGTTCAGAACTCAACCTGCCCTGAGGGTGCACACTGGACATGACAAGCCACGCAGTACAAGAGATCACGCCCTAAGAGCAGCTGCTTATAGTGCTTTGTCGCAGAGAGAAAGTATCATTGCCTTCTAAACTCACCGGTACTGGTTCTTAATAAATGAATTTTTCAATCTTGTCTCGTACACCCAACCGGCAGCGAAGATGGCGGCCGACAAGCCGTGCGTACGGACAGTCTTCACCGCCTGAAAAAGAGTGCAAAGATCATTAAAGGCACCAAGGCGAGCGTATTACCGTCTTGTCACAAAAGTGCAGTAACTCACGTTTGCTGCAAAGCTTTCGGATATTCACGAGGAAATCATAGGAGAGGCACGCTTCTTGAAATTTTGAAATTAAATAAATTTAGCCTGTAGTTATAGCCTTCAAACACATGCATAGGCCTTTCAATGCTATTCTTGTCTATGTTACTGAAACCAGAGATCCTTCTACGTTTCGAGATATGATAACCGTCATACTTGCCTAACATCTTGGTTGCATGTGCTTTCACCAAAATAAACTTTTACTCCTGTATAATATATACGAAATTCTAGTCTTGTTGACTTCTGGGCTTAATAAAGTTCTGTTTCCATGTTGCCACTTTAGAACTTGCATAACCCGTTTTAAATATATGTGTATTGTGCTCAGTATTTCTTGCTAGCCATTGCATGACATTTTTCTTTAATCCTTGTTTTTGGTAAAATGATTTCGAACTTTGTGCATACGTCTCACTCACACAATACTCCCGTGTAAGATGATCTTGTGGGTTACTAGAATAAATAAATGTAATCAACTGAAAACAATAAGAATAAAGTGGCATAGCAGGGCGTGTAAAGCAAAGAAGATAACCGATGCCCCCTGACGGCAACGCACTGCATTTCAAGAGGAGGCAAGCAGTGCAGGAGACTGACAAAGATCGAGCAATTTATAGATCAGATCAGGTAAAGGCAGATGGCTGCTGGCCCACGATAGCGTTTTCACTGAACGTCACTGATTGTAAACCTTTGTCCCGCTGCGGACAGAGGTTCGCTGGTGATCATTGGTGATAATGAAAGCGACGACGGTTTTCCTTCAGCAAATAAGCACCCCGTAGTAACACTTGTATCTAAGTGGTTATTTTGACATCCATCTTCATCATTTCACTGAGCAGAAGGTGCAATGGAAATCACACAGGTTCTGTTCTCCATCGTCATTGCGACCTTATTAGCGTCAATAACATGGTTTGTTTCATGTGGCTTACACGAGGTAGTTTTAGCCTGCACACATGGCACGCATGCAAATGCGAGTGTCTAGTACTACGTGTGAATGCGCTGGACAATATCTGGAAAATATGCAAGTGCATCGCAAACATAAAGCGATTGAAAATTTCGATCTTTAATATCAGACACCATTTCTTCAGCTGGGAGTGATCTTTTTGGAACTTGTATAGATTTGAAACTAGCTGCCTCGTATCTCAATAACGTCATGAGGTATGACGCACTCCTCTGGAGTGGATCAAAATATGCACCTACTAGACTCTGTGCGAAAGCTACAGGGTCGAGATGAGGGTCGTATTCAAAGGCACGCGACTATGGTCTGGTCTTAAGCCCGTGTTTGTCATTATGGATAGCCCTTCATAGGAACCACTAGGCCATTTGCAGCTTTGGTGAAAAGAGTGCAGACCACAGTGACTGCTTTAGAGCCGCAGGGAACATTTGCAGCATCCCAGAAGCTACAAACCTCGCCGTGGTACAAATTACCACGTCTACCATTCGAGCTTCGAGTTACACTGAACGTCCGATTGCAAGACTGAATAACAATTATCTTGCCTCGGAATAACTGTGCAAGGCATGAGATAAGAACTTATGAACAGAATGGAACCAGAGGCCACATGCATGTTATATGATAACAAACTGCTACATAGAAATTCTAACGTCCTCCTTGAACATAAATGCTTTTCTACGAGAGAATTTACACTGCTCACTGCTTAGTACATGTTGTGCGTGCTTATCTGCGCGTGGTACCTCGGACGTGTTGAAGCCACCGCTGTAGTGCGTGTCTCGGCCGAACACGTCGACGCCCACGTAGACGTCGGCCTTGCGGTCGCCTGCCAGTTGCGCCGACTTCTGGAGCGTGTCTTCGGTCCAGTGGAAGTTGAGGAAGATGCCATCGCAGAGCTCGAAGAAGCTAGAGTTGCTATTATTGAGCTCGTTGTGGGGCGTCGCATTCCCCAGCGTGTCGACGGCGTCGTACCAGATGACCATCGAACCGGGGACCGCGCTGTGGGTCTTCTCCGTGATGGCTTCCAGGAAGTCTTTGAGGAACGTCACGCAGCTGGAATCCTGAAAATGGTTAAAGACGTTACTTTAATCGCTCCACAAAGATCGTATTACCCGAGCACACACACACTCTCAAAGTGAGAGTAGTATAAACATTCATGTCGGATGCACCAACCACCACTTGTTCGTTCCAGGTGCAAAAAAAAAAACGCCGGCTAAACATCGTCCACATAGTCTGGAACTCTTTCTCGTTGCCTGACCAGACTTAAGACTAGCAGATATTCCCAAGGAAGTATTCCACCACAATCATCACCAGCTTTTTTCACTTTGTCAAAGGCGCCCTCCTGACAGACCACAGGAGCAATTATCCAAAACAGCGCTGGAAGACACGAACAGATGGATGAAACACACACTACGCTGCACTGAACTGAACGCTGCGCCCCATGGTCGCATGCGCCGAGGATGTTGGGTACCGCATTCCGCTAATATAAGGGAAAACTTATGTGGGTCAAATGGGCCGATGTTTGGATGATCGGCGCAGTGAGCAGAAGAGGCGCTTAGGCGGTGAAAAGGATGGAAACCTCGTCGTCCATTGCCGGGACTGCATGTGAAAACCTTGTTACCAAAATACAGTGAGGAGTGACTGATACAGAGACCCAGCACGGGAATTTATACAGGCTTAAAGAATCTTTGAATGTAAAGGCACATGCATACCAGGTAACTTGCCCTTAAATCACGTGCAAAATCACTCACTAATAAATAAATAACTAATGTCTACCGTGACACACGTTATTAGGCAGTAGAGGAACTTTGCAAAGGTTTGCTGCACACACCATACAACTCCAAATAACTCGAATGATGGGTAGCCACGAAGCCGACCCCACTATGCCGTGCAAGTAATGTTTGCTGATCTGCACATGCGCAAAAAGGTTCACGGTTTTCCGACGAGTTGGAACTAGTTCATTCTGAACCGCATCGGGTGTCCTGACATCAGGCCATTTTCGGCCTGGCATAACAATTTCATATTCTCTGTTGAGCTATGCCTCAGTTCTTATTGCAATTAATTGTTTTACAAGAGCGTGCTACCTTGAACAATTTCGAATTGTTCACATCAATGCCTTGGTTACTGTACTTAGAAACTTATACTGATTTTTAGTCATAACTTTCATGTTGCAATGAACAAGTTTTGGATTGCTCTATCCTGAAATAAACTGTGGCTGTACGTACAGCAAGAGTTTTTGCATTTCATGTATTATATGAGTAAATAATAATAATAATAATAATAATAATAATAATAATAATAATAATAATAATAATAATAATAATAATAATAATAATAATAATAATAATTCGTTTTGGGGAAAGGAAATGGCGCAGTATCTGTCTCGTATATCGTTGAACACCTGAACTGCGCCGTAAGGGAAGGGATAAAGGAGGGAGTGAAAGAAGAAAGGAAGAGGTGCCGTAGTGGAGGGCTCCGGAATAATTTCTGCCACCTGGGGATCTTTAACGTGCACTGACATCGCAAAGCACACGGGCGCCTTAGCATTTTTCTTCCATAAAAACGCAGCCGCCGCGGTCGGGTTCGAGCCCGGGAAATCCAGATCAGTAGTCGAGCGCTTTAACCACTGAGCCACCGCGGCGGGTAAATAAAATTTGAATTTTAAACAGTATGCTGGCTGCATCGTGCGCCTTCCATTGAGCAGATTATGCGCTAGATTTTTTGTTCTTGCTGCTAAGTTACGGCGGGATTGTGACGAACAGGCACTGACCACTCTGCATCCGATGCTGACGAGCCATCCATCGAACCTCCCCAGCGTCGCCACGAAGGCCAACTTTTCCGCCACTTGAGGCCCCAGCCCAGCATCCTTGATCGCTTTGATGACCGCCAGGCCCTCATCCGACCCCAACATAAAGGTCCCTGAAATGAAAAAAAAACCCTGCAGATTTCCTTTCGCGCTCCCTACTGTGAAGTCTAGTTGTGGCACCCTATCAGTACAAAGGAAGACTAGATTGGAGGCGTGGTCCGCCACATCCGTCCCGCTGAAAGGCTAGCAGCTCTGTCGATGGGTTCCTCACAACCGCAGCTGCATGTGGCCCGGTGAGATGAACTCCTCGGCGTTGGTGTCTGCACTCTTCCCCTCTCCCTCCTTTCCACTTGTCTTTCTCTCCCATTCCTCTTACTGCGCCTTTCTCGCCGGACGTCCGCCTATAATCTTTTGACGCCCGGCAGCTGAAAATTTCTGGAACATATTGGTCAGCGGAATCGCAGGCGCGGCAGCCATGGAAGGCGGTTTAGTGGCGTAAAAAAATACAAGGACTTTCACCCAAGACTTTACACATTTGTTAAAAACAGCTCCAGTGTTAAGCGAGGTGCGTTTTGCAACGGAAGGCCTTTCAGCCCGAACTGACCGCACTGCCATCCTGCGCCGACGTCCACAGCTGTCGCAGCCATGCGCGTAATATATGGCCCTTTAAGTTTTTCCATGTTATCACCGACAACTATCAGAGCTTTTAAGGGTGGGCTTCACTACAGACAGGGCCAGAGGTGAGCATCAGACGACGGGGTCCGAGACAGGCGCTCCAGCCGGAAGACGAAGAATCGGCGCAGCCCACATCGGGGTTAGGTATATGCCAGTTAACCTATAGTGCGACCGCATGGCGGCGCAATTAGAATTAGCAGTGCATTCATACAGCCCTGCCTTTCATAAGAATTAACGGTGCTTAAACTATGGTTAAACCGAGTGAGAAGCGGTAGCTCCAAGATGGTTTAGCCAGGCAAAGTCTTCTTATGCTGTTCGTTGAGCGTTTCTTTGGTACTTTCCAGGCTAAACCGTCGTGAAGCCACCGCTTCTCACTCGGTTTAACTGAAGCTAAAGCACCGTTAATTTTTCCTAGGCGCGCCGGCGCTCCTTCCGTAATGTACTCGGTTAGAGATGGCGTGACGTCAGGCCCATCAAGTAAACGCCACGTTTAGGCTCCTCGGCGAGCTTAAAGTCAATCACGTGACCAATTTTTGTTGACCTTGACGTCCCCGAAATGAACTTGGCCTGACTTTGAAATGCCCTTGGCCTTGACCCTCAAACTATCCAATTGCTTGAACATTGGTCTGACCACTGACCATCCACCGGTACTCCAAACTTATTAACTAAAGGTTTGACCTTCGCTCAGCCTTGAATTTCATCAGCAACGCACTGTGATCTCAGCCCGAGATCTCTAGAAGTTACCGCTTCAAAAACAATGCGCGCATCGGCACCGCTCACCCAAGACCTTGACGCCATGTCTATGGGCAGCTGAGATCCAGCCTGGGGGCGGAATGGTGACCAGGTTGTGCGTGTAATAAACGAATGTGTTGATGGCATGCCAGTGGTGAAACCGGTACTGGTCGTTGTCCTCGCTGCCATGGACAAACCTGTAGCGGCCACCAACAGAACACACGTGCCACAGCCAGTTAGCACAGCTAACAGTTAGCACGGACACAGCCAGTTAGCACAGCTATGTCCATTAGACATTTACAGCCTTATATCTCGTAGAGACGTGCAAGATGCCGGCATGGCAGCACAAGTAAAGGCTACATGTTTCTAAGCAGTCAGTACACATCCTGTCATTACTGCTAAATATACTGTTCATGCTAGGAAAAGCGCCCAGATAACTTCAAGTGGCTTCTGACCGCAGACGACTGTCATATTAAATCAACGCAATTCAATTGTCGAAAATGATATTCGTCGCAAGAAAGACCTAAATTTGTGTTATTAAAAAAATAACGAAAAAGGACAGCCAAATTTCCGGAAAATCAAAAAGTCCAAACCGTACTTATACACTGACCATACCATACAGCAGCCGTGGGTTCCCTATCTCTGTAAGGTTGCTAATGCCATCCGCTCACCTGACTCTCTCGCCCACTGCTGCGCTGCTTGCCTTCTCTTCTAATCAACTTTACCCTAAGTGGCCATAGATTATCTCGTCATCGCGTTAGATGACGTAGCCATGCCCATCTATTCTTGAACTCGGCTAGGATATCATTACGTCGCGTTTGTGTCCTGACCCGCGCTGCGCCCTCTTGCTGCCTCAACGCTGTCACGAGGTGCATATGTGCGGAACCGAGCACAGCCGCCGTACGTGGAACAGAGCTCACCTGTCCTCGTGGTAGCCGCCCATCATGTCATGGCAGAAGAGGTTCTTGGGGTCCTCTGGCCTTCCCCGCCTGATGGTGACATTCAGTGGCTCGACGGCGCACAGCAGCGGATCCTTGTAATTCAGGAGCTGCTCCAGAGTCGTGAGTGGGGCGGCTGCACGCTCGGGTACGTACTTGACCACCCGGGTCGGGGGTGGACGGCGGCTGGCTTTACGCGACAGGAAGACACCCATGGCTGGATGGGACCTCCGTGCCACTTGCCCTCTTCCCCAATGCTGCAAATGGCGGAGCTCCCGGTGCAGTGCCGCGTCTCGTGGAAATGATGATGATGATGATGGCCTCTGGCTGAATGTCACGTACCCACGGTGGGGGATTGGCCAGGGTACATTGTTGATACAAACACACACATGGGTAAGGAGTGGAGTAACTGGATAATTTTGTGAAGAAGAAATCTCGTGGAAATCTCCTGGCCAGCTGGCGCGTGAGCGCGGAATGCCTCGGGTTATTACGGTGTGCTTCTTCCTCTTCTGACCATTCAACTAAGATGGGGACAGAAAAAGGTGTTCATTCATTTAAGGCAGTTACCGAACTGGCAACCGGCGTCTTGTTACAGTTTTCGTGCCAAACCAAATTGGAATTTGCTGTAGGGGCATACATTGTGTAGGAAAAAAAAATTGCTAAATATTCCATTTTTTTTAAACGTAAACGAGGGCTGAAAGCTAAATTTTAGGTTTTCGAGAGGGCAATCTGAAGTTCTCCCCAAAATGACGAAAAAATGTAAAGGCCGTAAACGAAATTCTGTTTTTATGGCACTGTTATTTACTTTATAGATGCCTACGTGACGTGCAGAGAAATACTCGGCCCAACAGGTCAGATTCTTACAGCACGAAAAAGCAATGAGATATATGAGAACAAACTACGCACACTTGACAGGCTATTTTGTTCTATCATATCCCTATTATATACCCAATATATTACACATACTATGGGCTATTATATGCAGGTGTCATTTCCTGTTTTTTTTTTGTTAATGATCCCAGCTTAGACAATGCAACATCACGCAGTGCAACTGGGAGGGGACGAGATTGCAGCCTTGCTAGACAAACACAAGATTGTTTGGCATGATTATACATAACTGCGCTTTCGATATGACTTGGAACAACACAGGAACGACACAAACACTGTTGCGCAAACTGTAAACTGAAGTTTAATGCGGTGTGCACACATATATAAGCAAGACAAAAACAGAAATCACCCCAAAAAAGCGGTTATAGCAGCAACTTGGCTATCATATCAATAAGCATCAATAGTATACTTTGTCCGAGCAGTTCAGTTTTCCTGTTGGGGGCTTACTGCATAAAACCTGGAAAAGACGGCTGCGTTTGATGGAGGCGAAACGCTACGGCGCCCATGTGCTGTTCTGTTCAGTGCACGTTAAAGGTCCCCAGGTGGTCGCAATTATTCCGGAACCCTCCACTACGGCACCTCTTTCTTCCTTTCTTCTTTCGCTCCCTTCTTTATCCCTTTTTCATTACGACGCGGTTCAGCTGTCCGCCGATATGTGAGACAGATACTGTGCCATTTCCTTCCCCCCCCCCAAAAAAAACAAGAAAAAAACAAGAAAAAAACTACCGACCAACCGACGGGACTTGTGTAACTGGCCCATCAGTTTTGCCTTCCAAAAAAGAAAAGCAAATCTTGGAAAAGCAACAATAAAGGAAAAATAAACTGCTGGGACAAAGTATTCATACTTTTGATGCTTGTTTATATGATAGCAAAGTTGCTGCTATAACTGCGTTTTTCGGGATTTGTTTTTGACTTGTAAAGCTTACATATGTGTAGCGTCGACATGACGTGACGCGGCGTCTTCGGCAAGACGGAGCTAGTGTTCATCTTGCTTAAGTCACAGATCGGTGTTGGTCCGTAATGGCGCCTTTGGACCAGAGAGGGGCATGTCAGCACAGGACAAACAATGATATAATAATAATAATAATAATAATAATAATAATAATAACAGCTTTATTTCCATCAAAACGATGGAGGGGCCGTGGGTAAAAGCTGCTGAACAGCTTGACTAGAGCCCACGGTCCCCTCTACAAGGCAGTACAGGAGCATACATGAAACATACAGGAATACAAACATGCAGAAACGCAAAATTGATTCGATTTAATGTATCACAAGGAAATCAATATTAGAATTGTTCAAAAACATCACATATCACGTGGCGCAGTTCACGAACTGTAGTGCAACCTAAATCAATTCCACATTTATTCAGATCATTCAGAAGTTTAGGCAAAATGTACGATAGTGTACCCATAGAATAGTTAGCGCGGGGAGTGACCACCTTCCAGTATTCAGACTGACGTATAGTGTAGGATGTAGGCTTTATTTCTAGCTTGGCTAGGTTGCGAAAGAAATTTCGATTTTCTTTTAATTCGTACTTAAAGGCAACAATTAGTCTATAGCTAAACAATTTCCAGACAGGCATTATATCTGCTTTAATGAACAGAGCATGTGTATGAGAATTGTAGGGGACATCAAAAATAAGCCTAATTATCTTTTTTTGTAGGACGTACACCTTTGTTAAGTTTGTTACTGTGGTAGATCCCCATACCAAAAAGCAGTAAGAGAGGTGAGAGTAAAAAAGAGAATTATATATCAGCTTTTTTACGCTGAAAGGTAATATAGACCTACATCTGGATAAAATACCAACGACACTTGACAATTTAGTGCAAACAGAATCTACATGAATATCCCACAGCATGCTTTGCGAAAACGTGACCCCAAGAATTTTAATACTACTTACTATTTCTATTTTTCTGGTGCCATAGATAAGATCTACGTTCATATTTACCTGCTTTGATTTCGGTCTAAATAGCACAGCCTTAGTTTTGTTGGTGTTAACTTCTAACTGATTTGCTACAGACCATTCCAGAAGTTTTACAAGGGCGGAGTTTGCTATATAGCTGATTTGCGCACAGTCTGTAGCGGAAAAAAATATGCTGGCATCGTCGGCGTACAATATATATTTGGCTTCAGCGCATGTATTTACCAGATCATTTATGTAGATATTAAAAAGAAAAGGTCCAAGAATGCTGCCTTGAGGCACTCCTCTTGCAATCGGTTTTTGGTCGGAACAGTGCTCACCTATTTGAACATACTGCCGCCGATAGCCAAGGTAAGATTTTATAAGATTCCAGCAATGCCCACGCACTCCATACAATTCAAGTTTTTTGAGTAAAATGGAATGAACAATGCAGTCAAATGCTTTCGTGAAATCAATGTACAGGCCCAGTACAACCATCTTACTTGAAAACTGTGATAAAATAAACTCTTTTTGTTCTATCAAGGCTAGTTCCGTGGACCTATGCTTTCTAAATCCAAATTGAGCTGGGGTTAAAAGGTCATATTTCTGAAAAAAAATTGAAAGGCGCTCATGAATAATCTTTTCTAAACCCTTTGAAAATATTGGCAACACTGAGATAGGGCGATAATTCTTGATGTCATTTCGATCACCTTTCTTGAACAATACCGTAACCTTAGCCACCTGCATTCTTTGTGGGAAAACGGCACTTGAAAAACAAAGATTAAATATATGGGTAAGAGTCGGTGCGATAAGATCCATAATATGTTTAAGCGGTCGAATTTGCATACCTTCAACGTCACAACTAGAGCTGTTTTGAAGAGACATAAAAACAGACCGAACTTGTTCTTCGCTAACGGCCTCAAGAAAGAAAGTAGATTGGTTACTAGGGGGCATGAATCTTGAAAATTCAGACACTGGAAAATAATCACTACACTGCACAAAATAGTTATTAAATAAGTTTGCCAGGGCGCAACCGGATATCTCGACTTCACCGATTTTAAGTTTATCTGTTTTTGGGGACGAGTTACTGCGATTTAAAACAGTGTTCAACTTTTTCCACAAAAGATCAGGCTTACGAGAGCAGGCGTCAAGTTCCGCATGAAAATAGTTTTGTCTGCTTAACTTTATTTCTTTATTTAGCTGATTTCGGTATATCTTAAACTCCTTAAGTGTTTGGGGATTTTTAGTTTTTATAAACTGATGGTACATAGTATTCTTCTCATTGATCTTTTTAATGAGCTCTGGCGTGATCCAAGGCTTGCGTATTTTCCTACCAAGTTTCAGTTGCTTAAGCGGAAAATGCCGTTTATATATTTCAGCGATGTGATCAACGAACATGTTATACGCCTTGTCAGCGCAATTAATCGCAAGAAGATATTCGAAATCAGAATTTAGCACGTCATTCCTGAAGGCATCTAGGCGAGTAGGATTTATTATTTGAACATTTATAAATTGTTTTTTACTATGATGATTGTGTCTATCTAATATTATGAAAGTGGGAAGGTGGTCACTCAAGTCACAGGTCATCACACCCGCAATGTTATTTTCACTGACCGAGTTAGTAATAATTAGGTCTAACAAAGTTTCGCTATGTTCTGTGATCCTAGTAGGCAAACTGATTTGGTTTGAGCACCCGTTTGAAGTAATGAGCATATTCATAGTGGTTTTGGCTGCTGAATCTCCTAACAAATCAATATTAAAGTCGCCAGCAGATAGAACAAAGTAACCAGCCTCAGAAATAAACGATAAGAACTCTTCGTAGAACGCAAAAAAGTTTTCAACATTTCCATCGGGCGGGCGATAACATACAGAGAAAACAGAATTGTTCACTTTCGCAGTCAAAACCTCGTAATCACAGCAAGAAACAGAGAAACGAGAAAGCAGTTCACATTGCATCCCTTTCTTTAGTAGCATCATTACGCCTCCGCCACGACGATTTGGGCGATTTAAGGAGAATGACTGATAAGGTGTAAACCCGAAGTGACAATGATCATTTTTACACCACGTTTCAGGGAGCATTATCACATCAAACTGAAATGAAAAACTCGAAATAAAATGCTCGATAGAATCTTCTTTGTTACAAAGGGAACGAACATTTAAGTGAAGGCATTTCAAAGCGCTTATTTGATAGCCCGAGACAACAGCATTCAATTCATGTGGCAGGAGAAAGTTGTGACGTGTTGATTCACACATAAAATATTAAAAGAAGCAATATGATCAAGATTGACTGTTCAGATAGATCATGTCGGAAGGTCACGTTCACTGCGCACAATGACAGAAGAATCACCGTCTGCCTTACGCAGATAAATCTTGCCATTTCTGAACCATACATATTTGTAGCCCTTTTTCTTTGCCAACTCTTTCGCTGTTAGAAACAGTTGCCGGCATCGGGTTGTCATATTCTCTAGTATAAAAGTACTGCTCTCATTGTCTCTAAGTTTCCGCCTATTTTCCAACCATTTATCCCTGGTGGCTTGTCGGGCATATCGAACGATTATTCCTGGGACCTTGCCTGCTTTCGCCGGAAGGCGATGAATAGCATCAACATCCAGTTTGCTCAGTTCTGGGACTCCTAACAAACCTGCCACGCTGTTCACTTTCATCAACAAGTCTTCGTTCGGAGTAACCTGAATTCCATGAAATTCCAAGTTTAACTGACGGCTTCGCCATTCAAGTTCATTGATTTCAGTGACTAGCTTTTCAGTCTTCGTCTCGCTACATCGAGCCTTTTGCTCAAGCTTCTCTACCCTTTCTTTCACATTTTTTGTGTCGCTTTCTTGTACAGCAAGACGTTTCAGCAGTTCATCATACTTGTCAGACATTACTTCAATACTTTTTTCGATGTTAGAAACCGTCTCTTTTAGGGGCACCAGCCCATCGAGCTTTTCATTCATGCTGATCAATAGGGACCGCAATCCAGCAAACTCTTCCCGAGTTACTCTATCACTCTGATTTTCATCTTTCTGCTTAGCTGCTTTACAACTGGGACATGTCCATTTTTGCTTTGATGACGCGCTTCGGTTTTTAAATTGCTTTTCTGTGAGACCAGCACAGTTTCCAATATGGTAAGAATGGGTACATTCCACACAAGACATAAACGCCTCTTTGGGGTCAACAGCCTCATTACAGGAAAGGCAAGTATTGTTTCCCGACATTGGGACTTCAAGAAGCAGCAACGACCAATTCAAGAAGCAAGCAACAACCAAAATACACAGGTTTTGCAAGTTGGCAGCAGGGCAGCGACAGCAAATTTACAGCTACAAAGGCGTAAAAGAAACGCTACTAACCTGCGAAAAGCAGTGTTGCGTTTAGAAAAGCGTCCACATGCTGCCACTGCTGCCGAGTGCCGTGTGGTTCACGAGTCCAGCTTTTATCCTTGCAGCCGGTAGCCTGCAGCGCCGCTCTGGTTGCAGTTTATCGCTGGTTTCCGCAAACACGTGCCACTGCTACGATGATTGAAGCCCAAGTAGACGCCCACTTCAGGCCAGGCAACAGGATTGCGGGAGAAACGGAGCTGCGAAAAGCAGTGTTGCGTTTAGAAAAGCGTCCACATTCTGCCACTGCTGCCGAAGCAGAGTTGTGACCAAAAATACGGGTATCCGCTGAAGACATTGCAGTTATGCAGTCCACAGTAATTGTAAAAAATTGCTCCTTTTCGATATTTTGCTCTTCGTATCAATGCTATATACACGTAACTAAATCTGTGCGGCCGACTGTGTCGGCGGGGGGGTGGGGGGGGGGGGGGGAGGGGGGGGGCAAAAGGCGATTGCATAAGATACGGTGGCTTTGTAGGATGGGAAGAGCCAGCCGTTTCACATATATCTGTCTCAGTTATCGGCGGACACCAGAACCGCGCCGTAAGGGAAGGGATAAAGGAGGGACTGAAAGAAAAAATGAAGAAAGATGCTGTATTGATTGGCTCTGGTATAATTTCGACCACCTGTGGATCTTTAACGTGCACTGACATCGCACAGCACACGGGTGCCTTAGTGTTTCGCCTCCATCGAAACGCTGCGGCCGCGGTCGGGTTCGAACCCGGGAACTACGGATCAGTAGCCGAGCGCCCTAACCGCTGAGCCACCGCGGCGGGAAATAGTGACTAGAATTTGTGCGCAGCAGTACTTAGGAGGCTTTAGAGTACTCTGCCAAAGAGACTGAATCGACACGCTCGTGAGGTGTGGTACAGTAGCTCAGGTAAAAACAAAAAAGAGTCTTCAGAAGAAAAAGGAATTTCGACACCACTCCGAACAGCGTTTCTTGTTTCTTTTTTCGTCCGTGCCTCGTGCGCTGTGCCGGCCGTCGATATACGAGGCGTAGCGCGTGTCATGCATCTTCTCGCGTGTCCAAACTGCTGCGGCAGCAGCGTCCCGGACGAATACAGAGACGCCATCAGGGCAGCTCCGATACCCAGAAACATGAGCCCGAGTCAGCAATGGCGCGCGCAAGGAAGCAAGAGCCGAATACGTGCAAAGAACGTTGGCAACCAGAAACGACAAAGTGTACGTGGACGCCGCTGCGTACATTGAGGACGGAAGAAGTTGCAGGGTAAGCAAAGTGGCAATTATGATCAACTCGGACCTAAAGGAAGTCACCAGCGCGTCAATCCGGAACTGTACGGTATTCGAGGCCGAAGAGGCACCCGTGGCTCTAGCGGTAGCGGAGGGCTACCGATCCAGCAGGTCCTTAACCATGCTCACAAGCAGCATGCCGAAACTGTCTAAACGGCAGAATCAGCCACAGTGCGCTCCGCATCCCCCGCTCGTGTGGCAAATTCAGACACAACCAAGCCAAACACACGAGAGTTTGGGTACCGGGTCATACGACACTACGGGAAATCAGGAGACGGATAGGTTAGCTCGAGGATATGCAACAAGCCGAGCATCCAACAATCCCACCCTTTCGGAGGAGCCCGAGCCGCTAACCCAAAGCTATTCAGATACTAAATTATTGCAGGGGGATCAGACAAGCATACCCACCCCCACACAAACAGCTAAGCGGAGAGGACGCCGTGGCATGGCGACAACTGCAAACGGGAACCTTCCGGTGCCTAAACATGCTAAGCAAAATCTATCCCACGCAGCACGAGAGCGAATGCCCGTGGTGTGGAGATAAGCCAACCCTATTCCATATCACACGGGCTTGTCAGAAGTTAGACGAGCTAACCACAATAGAAAACCCGAGTGCGGAACAGTGGGAGAGGGTGCTTTCCAGCGACATCCTGAAATTCCAGCAAGGACTAGTAATGCGTGCTCGCAAGGCAGCTACCCTCAGCGGAGCCCTGGACTAGGGGAACCGATCCTGAGATGAAGGTGGAAGACTCCATCTGAAACCGCAAAAACCCTTGTAAAATAATGCAAAATAAACGTTTTTCATCATCATCATCATCATGCAGCGTCCCGCGGGGCAAACTGCGGCTGCTCGGTTTTGATTTACGGCCCTCCTCCGAATTCTCGAAGGAAGAAATACCAAACATTTCGACTACAGCTTGCTGTGGCAACATCGACGCTGTTGTATGATGGGCATTTATCAAGCGCCTCGCGCTCTTTTTCGCGTCCAACGCAACCAACGCCGTGCAAGGTAGAAATGCCACAATTTGTCTTTGTTGGTACATCAGGTGTGCCGAAAGTCGAAACAATGGGGCGGACAGGAGGTTCTAAATGAGATGACCATGTTCCTGAAACGGTTGACAGAATCGCAGATAAGACGGCAGCGAGCTTAGGACACATGCCCTTGGGCCGAATGAGGTGGCGCTGCTCCCGCGGTTTCTGGTGCAGAGGCCTCATTTGCCAGGTATCTTGCTCCTGTTGTTGTTTTTGTTACGATTGAAGGATTGATGAAAAGGAAAGTGCACGGGCCTGTCCACTGGCTCAAGCTGAGTCATAATCGCTGGCACGTGCCGACAGCGGAGAGTTAAAAGATTGCTAGAAGAGGCGCGCGTCGCAAGCCCTGCCCGCACCGCGTATTGCACAGCGCGCTGACAAGAGGAAGGGGGGGTGGGGGTATCTGTTACAGCCAGCGTCGTTGCTTCGGTGGGCGGGGTTGCTAGAAGAGGCGCGCGTTGCAACCACCCCGCCCGCCGAAGCAACGATGCTGGCTGTAAGAGATACACCCCACCCCCTCCTCTTGTCAGCGCGCTGTGCCATACGCGGTGCGGGCAGGGCTTTTTAACGCGACAGCGTTACGGAGTTCGTGTCGCAGAAAAGCCGGTGTCGTCGGCGTCTGGCCGTGAGCGAAAAATGGCGCATCTTGGCGGACACTTGAACCGCGCCGTAAGGTAAGGAATTTCTTTCCCTTACGGCGCGGTACAGGTGTCCAGTGAGAATTGTGAGACAGGCGTCATTTCCTTTCCTTAAAACCAATTTTCATTTCAATTTCCTTCCCTTACGGCCCCGATCGCGGCGGCTGCGTTTTTATGGAGGCAAAACGCTAAGGCGCCCGTGTGCTGTGCGATGTCAGTGCACGTTAAAGATCCCCAGGTGATCGAAATTATTCCGGAGTCCTCCTCTACGGCACCTCTTTCTTCCTTCCTTTTTCACTCCCTCATTTATCCCTTTCCTTACGGCGCGGTTCAGGTGTCCAACGATATATGAGACAGATACTGCGCCATTTCCTTTCCCCAAAAACCAATTATTATTATTATTATTATTATTATTATTATTATTATTATTATTATTATTACGTATACCGTGATAAAGCCGATCTGAGCCACTGCCAATTTTTTCAATCATTTCGTATTACGCAAAGTAATTGGAAAAGTTTGTTTTTCATATTCCCCTTTCGGTGCTTTTAAGAGCACTGTCAATGATCCTCGCGAAATATGCTGCACTCAACAACTGCACACAGGAAAGACACCGATGGATTGTTTGAATAGCGCCTCGTCTTCCGTGTGAAAGCAACGCAGGAGCGAACTGCCATCTTTGAAACGGCTCCACGGGGTCTAAGCCTGGCGGACGGCAGGCCAGATGGCTCGGAGGTTGGCGGCGCTCCTTTGTTGACCTCACTCTGGTATCATCGACTTTTCCCTTTGCCATACGTTTTACAAAACGCCATCCTGCCAGCGGTAATGGGGCACCGATGCAGGCCAGAGACTCAACGCCCTGATCCTGGCAGACTGGAGGAATTCCACTGCTCCTAAGAAACGAAAAAAACCTGACATGCGTCCACACGCACGCGCATGTTGGAACAGGTTGGGCGCGGCTCCATCCAGAATTAATATTCACTTTAGATTTGCAACGCCCCTGATGATTTATTGGACAACAAATTGCGGCAATTGTCGCCCGCCAGCGTATAAGCCGAACACGCTCGCAGGTTTCGTTTCCGTTTTGTAGCCCTGTCAGGTAGATTCTCCTTCCTGCCCTTCTGCCTACCCTTCTGCTTGCCCTTCTGCCTGCCTTTCTGCCTGCCTTTCTGCCTGCATTTCTGCCTGCATTTATGCCTGCCTTTCTCTTTTTTTTCTCTCTTTCTTTCTTTTTGCTTTCTCTTTCTCTTTCTTTCTTTATTGTTTCCATTTTCAAGAAGTGAGGACGTTGAGGTAAACGCCGCAAGCAAGAGGCTTGTCAGCCCTCAACTTCCCTGGACATAGCGACAGTTTAGACGAGCGGAGCACAGACACACGGTTACAAATACAACACTGAATACAATCGAAACACGGAGACTACCTGTGCCTACTTCGTTAAGCGAAGTAGGCATGGTAAAGTTGACTGACATGGTAAAGTTTTGCGTCAGAAATAACCCAGGAACTAGCCCGACAACTTGTTCTACTTGAAGCACATCTCCATTTTCAAAGCCTGTTTGTGTGCTGCCAGATCCTAGTATGCATCCAGCAGCCGCAAGATTCACAGTCCATCTCTCTCATTTTCCAGCGCGTTTGCCACTACTACAACCTTGAGCACGATATCAACAGGAGCAAATGCGCACGAGCTACGGCAAATGAACCCACCAGTAAACGTCCAATACTGCGAACTGACAAGTCTATGAGAGCTAGTGGGATCATCCCCATGGGGTGATTCTCCGCGCAGTTTTATAATTGTTTGATCATTCGGCCAATATGGCATCCTCCTACATGGAGGGCACACAACAGTGCTAACCAAGCTGCTGTGCTTGGCGAAGAAGATTTTGTTCACTGGCATGCTGTTTTCTCTGCTCTCCAGAATTCGTTCAGCAATAGGAAAGATCGACTTCGGCTCTTTTGTTGACACTGTTCGTCTGCACTGTTCATTAGTCTGCTCTACCAGTCTGTTATATCATGTGCATTGCCCGCTGCTGTCTTACACGAACAAAATTTCATTTCCCGGCCATTGGCATTGACGCGCTAAGCTCGAAAAATATGAAGCCCGGCTCAAATAAACATCCCCCGAAGCATTCGGAGGCGACGGTGTTTTCATTCAGCACTATTACCTTGCGGATCGTCCGGTAACCTCTTGTCCTGCTCATCAAAGGAGGTTTCGCCTTGTCTTGCCAAAGACTCGAGATATTACAAGAACAAGAACTGCGCAAAAAAGAATGGGACAAGACAGAAGAAGCGGACGTGACGAGTGCTCGTCCCGTGCGCTTCTTCTCTGTTCTCCTATTATTGTTTAATAATAATAATTGGTTTTGGGGAGGAAAGGAAATGGCGCAGTATCTGTCTGGATATATCGTTGGACACCTGAAGCGCGCCGGAAGGGAAGGGATAAGGGAGGGAGTGAAAGAAGAAAGGAAGGATTAGGTGCCGTAGTGGAGGGCTCCGGAATAATTTCGACCACCTGGGGATCTTTAACGTGCACTGACATCGCACAGCACACGGGCGCCTTAGCGTTTTTCCTCCATAAAAACGCAGCCGCCGCGGTCGGGTTCGAACCCGGGAACTCCGGATCAGTAGTCGAGCGCCCTAACCACTGAGCCACCGCGGCGGGGCTATTATTGTTTGCGCAGTTCTTGTTTTTGTAATGTTGTACCAACTTGCTCCTCATCGCTCTCTTCTCTACTTGAGATATTTGGGGAAAAAATGCGCGATGACGCTGATATTCGAAGCACTTACGAATACTGGAACAAATTAAGGAGCGGTCAAAACAGCCTGCATGCGAATGCATTCTGTGCGCCTAAACTGGCCTCACAGTCGAAAACTGTTCGTAGAGGATAGAAAAGCAAAAACGAACCGGCATGCGTGCACCACTGCCTTCAATGGCACGCGCAGTGAGGCTGATGGGAGGCGAAACACACCTGAGCAGTAAAACCAGGGGTGACAGGAACACCTTCTTTCGTAACGGCGCGTAAAGATAGCGTACCATATCATCGGGTCCCCAACAGAGCACAAGGAGTGCGCCACGGTGCAGGTGTTTTCCGCCCTTTCTGCAGTCTTTATTTCTTCGCTGCCTCTCTTCTGTATCAAGGATCTTCCTGTAGACACATGGCCAATGAAGCCTTCTCACTATTTTCTCTCTCCTGCTCTCGACTCCCTGCACCTTTCCACCCTGGCCTTCCGGTCGAAGCGACACGCGAGCAAAGCCACGCGTAGTCTCCAGGTCTCGGGAACATGTTTTATGAAGCACGGCGTGTCGTAAATAGCAGAGGCGGCTCGGTCTTTGCACATCCAGGCCCGCAGATTCAGGCCGGCCAAGCTGGCCCCTGCTTTTCCACCGTATATGGCCTCCGTCCTGAGCCCCTGCCACGACTCCTCTACAGCCAGTAGCCCCTCCTGACGGACGCCAGTTGCGTCTTTCGCCTCCTTCCCTTTCTTTCCTTTTTTCCTTCTTTCTTTCTCACTTTCTTTCCTTACTTTTTTCTTCCTTTCCGTGCTCGTACTTTCCAGGTCCTGAACTATTTACGGCTTCCTGTGCCGCGGTACAAGTAGAACGCAGTCGTTTCCCTTTCATAAGAATCGAGAGTTGGCCGAACTTGTTTGTGTTGCTCTCTTGCCGCACTGTGTTTATTTCACATTGCTCTTTGAGAACGGTCGTCTGAGCAGTCCTTCCGTGTGCGCACATACACAAGGGTACGTGTGGGAACACGAGCACATTCCTACACTTCACCCAGGACAGCAACCTGATCGCGCAAAGAAATAGCGTTCGCTGTCATGTGTGGTGGCCCTGAGAACTGTGGGAACCGGACGCCAACTTCCTCTTAATACAGCGTAAATAGAGGCAAAACATTTTGTCGTCCTGTTGTTGTGACATATTTTTCTGCAGTATTGCGACATTGTCTGTGATAACGACAGAACTGACTCGGTCGTCATGACAGGAGACTGCGCCGTACCAAAAAAAATCCTGTTTGTTACTAAAATAATTTCTGTTGTAGGGTCCCAAAGTCCTATACAGCAAAACATGTTTGGCTAATGCACAATTTTCTGTTGCGTTTTCCGATAGCCCCAGGAGAGATTTTGAAGGCAGGAAGAGGTGGAGGAACAATTTATTACAAACTAGTTTGGTCGGCGTTGACAGCGTTGAGTAATCAAGCCCCTTCGAGCGTACTTGCCGATGTACGAATGTTTTCCGGGACGGGCATTTGCGCATTTGAGTGGGAGACATTTCGATTCGTTAACGTTTTATTGACGGAGGGTCCGTTGGTCGCTCTGCCTTCCCATTTCGGTGCCACTGAGTGGCGCGGGGTTTTGCACTTTGCCTGCTTTTGTCACGTGACGATACGAGTCTAACTCCCTGCCCTGCGCTCTGTGGAAGCCCTACTCTCCCGACATTTCTCCTTTCTATCTCCGCTTCATTCGAGTTTGCTTAATCCGACTGACTAGGGGTGTGCGAATATTCAAAATGCATCATTTTAACACCTCGCCCTGCGAGGCAGAAGCATGTTTCATGACTGTCCCGTGATGTCTGACACAACACCGCTCACCGTGGCATTGAGCAGGAGCTGTTGGCGTCCTGGGAAGCTCTAAATAGACAATAACAGTCCGCAAGAGGGGAAGCTTATACCAAAGGAAAGGAGGAAGCTTCCCAGCATGTAGTCTGGAAGAGGCACCAAAAAAGAAGCAGGGATAAGGTGCGCGGAAAAAGGGGCAGGAAGAACATGGCACAACTCGCGAGCGGAGCAAGCGGCGGGGAATGAGATTACGCCCGGCGGCAAGAAGTGCCGCAACTCGAGGCACGGGAAAAGCGCGTTTTGGTTCGCAGCATGTTTTCTGGCTCGTTGGGCAGACAACACAATTTGGCGGGAAAACTCTGCTGGTTTGCGCACGCGCGCTAGCTTCGGTGCCGCGCTGCAGTCTGTCCGGAGAGACGGGTTGGAGTGGCACTGCAGATGAATGAGGAGGCCCACTCGAAGGAGCAGGCGGCAACGCTTTCTGCAACTGTTGTTGGACGTCAGCCGGCAGAAGAAATTGAATTAATAATTAATCGCTACTTTATTTCAGCATCTATGTAGACTGAACTGCTTCTTCTAGCTGACCGCAATGAATATGGTTCAAGTTCTGCAGCAGTGACACTCAAAAATCGTATTACTGAGACGCGTAATCGTCGCCAAACTTATTGTATATCTGTCTGCTGCCTGACCGTGTCCCTCGTAGTGAATGGCCATCACAGTAATGCGGCCAGAACAGCCGCTTGGGCTTTTTGGTTATTCATCTTCAACAGCGCAAAAAACAGAAACGGGACACACGCAGCAAGAACACACAAGCAGCGCTGCTTGTGTGTTCTTGCTCTATGTGTCCCGTCTGTGTTTTTTGCGCTGTTACTTGATGAAGTAATCCGGTGCACAAGGCTTTGGGGGGAAGGCGACCTTTGAAGCTGTTTTAACAAAGTGGATGTCGACATTAGATGCTAGCACCCAAGAACGCAAGAGAATATCGCTTCGCTTTCTCATCCACCATCGCCACTGTCATCAGTCTTATTAGGCCCACTGATCTATTCTGCACCTACCTCTGTCCTACGTGTCACTCGGCCACGAACGTGCTTATCTCACCTGTCCACATGACTTTCAGCCATCCTGAGCCTAGTTTTTACGGCGACAGCTGTTAAGGGCCCCTTTTCCTGTTCTATGGTGTTGGCGCTGACGTAAAGCGTCGTCCTAATTGGCCAGTATTCAGTGATGTCACGTACGACGCCACGCTGAGTGCTTGGGAGTGACGTCACGAGTGACAACTTGGTGACATCACGCGCACTCACACCGAGAATAAGACAAAATAAGGAATAAAAAATATTATATTCACCACCGCCAACAACTAACGGTGAACCTCGCGTTACGCATTCGTTTCCGTCCTTTTTTTTTGTCTGAATATTCTCTGTTTGCGAATGTTACCCAGTGGGATCAACAGCATCAAGGAGCTCATCTACTCGGAGTCGCGCGCACAGCGGAAGCCGAGCTTTCCTCGAGAGCAGACGAAAGCTCGACTCGAATGCAGCACCGCATTCTCTTCTGCTCAGGAGCATCAGCGTCTGCACGAGAAGGGAGGATGCAGGCAGGCGGTTGCAACTCCATATCTGCGGGTATGTATGTGCACTCCCAGTTTTGCTTTTCCCGGTCCTCTCGTCACCCCCTCCCGTTTCCGTCCGCGCATCTCGTTGCGCTGTTGCCTATTCTGGGGAAAATTGTGTTTTCACAGGGCGCATTCTGCGGCGCCGCCACCTCCCTCCGCCATCCCGAGTGCGCACAGCAGTGTTTTTTTTTTTCAAAAGAAGGAAATGGAAAGCATGGCGTCGGCGGCGTGGCCAAAGCAGAATCGAATGTCATATTTCCTGGCGCTCCACACGGCGCTGTTATTACCACGCTTCTTTCTTTGGTGCTGCGCGCACCCTTTTGGCCATACGCAGCGCCAACGCTGACTGGAATGGCGGAAGCGGAAATAAAGAGCGACTATACCGTACGATACGAAGGAAACAGGCCTGTTGGCTGCGTTCGCTTGTGCTTCACGTTGTTTGCCGCTACACGCTTGATACAAAAGGAGGGCCATAAAATGAAAGCTTCGTAATGTGCACCTGTATATTGTTTGAGACCTACTGCTCAACCTATTATAAGGGCATTACTCGGAATTCATACTTAACTTATAACGCTTCCAAAGATAACACGCGCCTCTTCACACTGGCTGCGTCCGTGCCCGGAAAGTATGCCCTCACTGCGAAGTATATAACCCTAAACGGGAGCGATGGCTCAACACCTGACCACCTTGACGATACGTGTATTTGCAACGCCTTTCATTTTCTTTTAGGCCTTACCACATTACCATCCTATCACTCACCGAAGTCTGGAAGAGTAGGAGTCAGTGATACGCTATTGCGTGCGCGTTACTTGCCCAGTTTCAATAGCGTTGCATGCGCGGTGAAAGTGAAACGGAGTTGATTGAGCAAGAGTTTCGGCGGACATTGCGGTGATACATGCGAAGAACCTTCTTTGCGAACATTCAACCCTTCGTTCGTTTCGCATATCAGACGGCAGTCCGCGGCACTGCGCTGCTAAAACCAACATGGAGCCAGAGCTGTAAAAACACCCAGGTAATCACGATATCAGCCGACGATGTGATCACAGGACAGCCACTACAGCCAAAGATACGAGAGGCCCTCGCGAGCTGTTCGCACCAGCAGCGCCTTCTGCTTCTGCCTGCTTTGTGACGGACGCCTGGAACATTGTGTCTTCCTTCATTTTTCTTTGCATTCACGCTTAAGAGGCTTTTGCCTGACAGTTGCACCAGGTAGTCCTTCACGTAGGAATCGACATAAAGCCACGAGTCGTAAAGCACGAAGCGACACAGCTACGGTGTTCAACACTCAGGGAGCAGGCATGCGGGGACCCCGCGAAGGTAAGTGCAAAAAGCGGGAAATGTACAACCGGTATACTGACCAACTTAGCGTCCTTCTAAGAGGAACTGGCGTCCACTTCTTCGAACTTTGCTATCCGCCTTTCTAAACCGATGCACTAAGGCACATTTGTGTCATAAAAAAAAAACAATTCACAGCGCAACAAGTCAGCAGTAGTCAAGAAATTTTGTACAACGAACCCTAAGCAGGGGTGTTGACACCAGTACGCAAGAAAAAAAAGTTATTTATTCTCTACAACGAACGCTAATAATAAGACAAGCAATCAGAAACGCTCTCGTAATGAGGCAAAATACATGATAAGCGCAATTAGACGGTATCTCGACGTAAACAATTGTAAGACCTGAAGGATAGCAATGCAATAATGCGAAGCGAGCAGTGACCTTGCTGAGATATCATCCTCTTTTCTGCAGACATGCATTCGATGAATTAAGGAGTGAATCTGGAGCATCTTTTCGTTCTGTACCACCCGTTCAGCAATGTTCTCCAGGAACATGGAAGGTTTGAGCTTTCGTTTACGGCGGTAATGATCGACGCTGCTTCGTCCGGGGGACCCCCACACCGCGTATTGGTAACCACACACCCAGCCCAACACCTGCCCGAACTTAGCGACCCGCACTTTGGAGGCTTATCGCAGTTTTTTGCTTCTATTTTTCTCTACTCTCCTGCAGGTGTGCCACTGGGACATGTTCGTCTCTTACGGCAAACCACTGACACCTGTCTCGCACTGTGGTTCTGCAGTCACGTGTTTTCCGATCCACGCCCAGTCAAGCCACTAGCAGAAACAAATTTTATAAGAAATAAACTGAACGTATAGGCAGCCTGGGAAGTTCGTTGTGTCGACTCCAGGACCGTAACGCGCTGCCTAGCAAGAGAAGAAAGCATGTTTTAAGGCGAATGCGTCAGCGAAAGGTCGGGACTACCCTACGTCGTTAAGATTGCGGTGTTGAGAGAGTGACTAATGATTCTAGAAGCAGAAGTGGCATTCGGAAGAGCTGATCAGTCCGCATCGAAATTGCTCTTTAAGGGAAGGGGCAGGAAAATTACGGCCTGCAGGTGCACAACATAAGATTGTGCGGCCAAAGTATGAAAGCAGAAAAGGTCGACCGCAGACTGGAAAACTCGAATGGCACCGCTGGGCACGTGGTTGAAAGGTAGGCGGTAGACTTTGTGAACTATAGTACAAAGGGAAAAGGCAGAGGAGCAAGCAGATGCCACTGCGCACGTAGTTCTACAGACCACCTACCCCCGGTATGCCCAGAATTAGGACCGGCACAGACAGATCCCGTGAAAGCTGAGGCATGAAAAGAAGGTTCGGCCGCACTTGCAGAAGTGGCTAAAGTGGAGAGCGAGAGCAAGGCTAGTGAGGAGCGCCACTTTCGTGGGCTCAACGGGGCCTCAATGAGCTGTGGGGAAGGCCAGTTCATAGGGAGTTCAAATTTGAGCTCAGACAATATTCTGGGGAATAGGGAATTTCATGCCAAGTCAAAAGTTTAACTGCATGGTGCCTCCCAAGTGCAAGTACAGACAGATTCAGCGTATACGTATTCGGAGTTTCCAGCTTAGTGCCCGCTCTAGGGCATTCGTAGCACCAGATACGCGTGCCGGGCAGTCAAAGGAAACACCCGCAGCGTCTGAAGAATTGGGCACGTTGACCGACCTTGCATACAGCAACACGAAACGTGGATGCGCAGCTATGGTCGTGGTAGTCACAACAACGATTCAGGTCGTCAGCGCCGGCGTTGAAGGAGTGCACAGTTCGAACAAAGGTGCCACTGAACATGAAGAGTTCCAGAGTGCCGAAATGGACGGCCCTATGTTGAAGGGACGTGAAGAAGCAGGCGCGCGTATGCGTGCATGACGTCATGAAAGACAGCGTTGTGGTCGACTATGAAGATAGGGTTGCGGGTCAGCCGTGCATGTTACTCGCACCATTGGAGTCGCATCGAGCCAAAAAGGTGCGACCCAATCATGACTCAGTGCGGAACGGTCGCCTAAATGAAGTGAGTTTCCGCCGCGGTGTTAATCACATGCTAGACGGCCCAGAAAAATAAGTATTAGAAAATTTCAGTTAGAGTTATCATGAACGGCAGGTAAGCTCCAATGCGTGGACGTATGACAGGGTAGGCCAATTAAATCAATCGCCAACCTCGACCCATTTTCGGACTGCATCAAACCGACCGATCGTCCTCCGCCACAGAAAGGGCGAAAGCACGTGGTAGCTTTCAGGCAGTTGATTTGAAGCTGTGAGCCCTAATGAGATCATCTCTGTGCCGACGCTGATGCACTGCTGAAGCATGCAGCGTCAGCTTCAGAGCTGAGGCACTGGACCTTAGGAGGAACGAGAGTCCTCGGTTGTTCTTGTGTTTGTTGGCGTGGTCATGGTGCCAGGAGGGGACATCGAATGCGCACTAGGGTTGTGCGTGTTTCGCATTCCAAGACGTTAGGCATCACAGTGGCATTAGAGTTGCCGTGCGCGTCAGTCAAGGTACCCAGATCACGATTGGGGCAAGCGCAGTGTGGATGTGCTTCTATTTTTTCTTTTCTACTCTGCGGCTGGTTTGTGTGAGGTCACTCTACGAATTAGTTCATCGTAAGCAGTTTTCTCCTTGTTGTATGTGCCATTCTCTTTTATTCACTAAGCCTAAAAAATAGTTCGCCTTTCACGAAGTGGTCTTCGCGCAAGTTCTAACCTGCAAGACGTCCTGCATCATACAACAGAGCAGAACGGTGGGTCTAAATATTAACATGCAGAAAACCAAAGTAAAACTCAACAGTCTAGCAAGAGAAAGCAGTTTACAATTGGCAATGAGGTGCTGGAAGTGGTAAAGGAATACGTCTACTTAGGGCAGGTAGTGACCGCTGATTCGGATCACGAGAGGAAAAAAACGAAGAATAAAAATGAAATGAAGCGCATATGGCAGGTTCTCTCAGACCATGAATAAATAGGAGGTTACCAGTATCCTTCAAGAGAAAAGTGTACAACAGCCGTATCTTACCGGTACTCACCTACGGGGCAGAAACGTGGAGGCTAACGAAAAGGGTTCAGCTCAAGTTAAGGACAACGCAGCAAGCTATCAAACGAAAAATGATAGGTGTAAAGTTAAGATACCGGAAGCGGGCAAAGTGGATGAGGGAGCAAACGCGGGTTAATGACATCCTAGTCGAAATCAAGAGGAATAAATGGGCTTGGGCAGGGCATGTAACGCGAAGGCAAGATAACCGTCGGTCCTTAAGGGCGACGGAGTGGATTCCAAGAGAGGGCAAGCGTAGCACGGGGCGGCAGAAAGTTAGGTGGGCGGATGAGATTAAGAAGTTTGCGGACATACAGTGGGCGAAGGTGGCAAAGGACAGGGTTAATTGGAGAGACACGAAAGAGGAATTTGCCCTGCAGTGGGCGTAGTCAGGCTCATTATGATGATAATGATGATGATTTACGATACAATTTCCTGTTTTCAGCCAACAGGTATTCCAACGTATTTACTACTTTCATCGCATGGTGTTTGCAAAGGACCCCTGGGCGGGTTCCCGTGGAAAAAACTGCTTTCGTGTCCCACCCTCTCAGTAACCCTATATGAACCAGTTTAACTCTATATGAACGAGTGTAGCTTACACTCAAGAATCACAGTATTGTCTTCCGCCTGCGATAAGAGCGCTCCCCTGGCGCCACGGTTTTTCGTACTCGCTATGCATTGTTCTTGAATCCGCCCGCGCTTTTTTCTCTCATTTGCAGAGGGGGCGTACCCCACTCGGCGCCCACACACGCACACTGCCATTTCGTCCAGCGCCATAAGAGGCTCTGTACTGCATCTGCGCATATTGCTTCCAAACTGCATTTACGCTCCGGCGATTTTTCCCGCTCGCTCGCTGATGCGTTGCGAAAGTAAAGTCAGACTTCTTGGACTCTTGCTGTTCAGTCAAAGTTCGATCTCTGGGTCCATCTTACCGATGTGTACTGAGTGTGGGACTCTTTCTTATGCGCACTTCTCCGATCTCTTCCTTTTTCCGTTCGCCCGCCTGCTGTCATCCTTGGCACGGCTGCTCCCGATGGCATAGAGCGCGATATTCAGTGCCGAAGATTTTCTTTACCGCTTCTTTCACGACATTTTCAGTCTGCAGGTTTCACGGTATATGCTCGGTCGCTTTTCTGCGTTTCTTCCACTGAAAGTCAGACGCTGTTATTTCGCTGGTGCGAAACACACGCTTCCTTTTAACCGCGGTTTGTTTACAGAGGACGAACTCAGAGCTTTGTGGCTTTCGCTCTGCATGAGCGCTACCGGCTTGGCACTGGAGTCCTCCTTGCAGCATGCGCACATCAGAGTAGGACATGGCTGCGCACCCTAAAACTTGTGGCAGGCAGTTGTTAGCCGATACCTTCAAAGACACCTGAAGAGTCTGTCGCCTGAAGACCCCTACAAGACCACCAGTTCGGACGGCATTGTGAAAATTTTCAAAGAGAGCATGCCAGGTGTTAATTATGGCTTCTCGGTTGACATTGAAGAGCTGTTTTATTCGGTTCCTCACAACGAACTGCTCATGGCGGTCAGCAACTGTATAGAGCGTTTGGGGGTTGTGGGGTTCCAAAATGCCTGCGGCATTTCGATAGAAGGTTTCATGGAACTGTTGAATGTGTACCTCTCCTCAACGCTAGTGAGTTTTCAGGATAAATTCTATGTGCAAAAACGAGGCATTTGTATAGGGTCGAGTGTTGCACCTGTTCTCACTGAAATATATTTAGCGGAAGTTGACTGTTCACTCTCACGGGCGCTAACTGACGACCGCATCGCGCGAGTTTTCCGATACGTAGACGACTTTTTAATACTCTTAAAAATGAATCCCAATGACAACCCACAAGAGGTCACTAATAAAGTTTTAACGTCTTTTAAATCTAAGGCTCCCAGTTTGAATTTTACCGTGGAATTGCCTGAGAATTCTTGCTTACAGTTCTTGGACTTGAGATTGTTTTTCAGTGAGCCGGACCACTTGTGTTGGATGTACATGCCTAGAACAAAAAAGGCCCTTTTACCCTATGACTCCTGTCACTCTAAGCTTATTAAGAGAGGAATTGCTTCATCCTGCTTGAGGTCATCATTACTGAAGTCCTGTTTTCACAAGGTTTCACTCAGCTTTTCCGCTCAAGTCGCACGCCTAAGTTGTGCTGGGTTTCCCTCGTCGCTTCTGCAGGCCGCTGCCGGGTCTCTGTTGAGAACCGTCATCCCAATTTCTAGTGCTCGAGAATCTGGCATTCGTGAGAGGCGGAAATTTGAAGTACTGCCCTATATACATAAGACCTCGCATGGCCTGAAGAGGGTAGCAGGAAAATTCGGTGTGGAAATCTTCTTTTCGGCGCCTTGTAAGCTGTCCCGTTTGTGCGCGCTAACTAACAATGAAACGAGAACAAAAGCAGGCTGTGGTGTAAACCACAAAATCAAGTTTGTGTCCTGTCGAATGGGAGTAGTGTATGAAATCCCGCTTAGTTGCGGCTCAGTTTACGTGGGACAAACGGGACGCTGCATTAATAAGCGCCTACAAGAACACAAAAATTCGTTGGGCTCTCACAGCGGCATGCATTTGCCCAAACACTGTCGTTCTTGTGACAATAAATGCACGCCACTCTTTGAGCGTACAAAGATAATCGGAAGGGCCAAAGACCAGAAAACGCGTGAGGTCATCGAAGCCTGGCAGATTGATAGATATGGGCCCGAGAAGTGTGTAAGCGAGGCTTCGGTCTATCTGTACAAGAAGGAGCTGAAGTTCTTGAACTCGATAAGATAGTTTGCTTGTTGCGCATGCGTAGGGTTGGTGATGGAAGGAAGATGTGTTTCAATAAACAGTTGCAAGTCCGCGCTCGTCCTGTCTACTTCTTCCCTGTGTATCGTCCTTTGCGTGGTTTTCGTTCGTAGTTCATGGATTACCAACTAGCCCCCCATCGTACACTCCTTCAATTCATTTCTTCTACATGGGGCTCTGTTTTATGTCATCTTTCCTTCGAGAATCAATGCACGATGTGCACGAGTTTTATCGCTGCTACCACGATCGAGGCAAGAGTGTTGGGCTTTTGCCTAAGGAAACACGTCTGTCCGCCCAGCGTTGTGGGATTGTTCGGCTTCCTGGGCTGCTCCGAAGGCCACTGGAAAAGATTGGCTAAGATTTTAAGGAGCGAATGTTGGAGAAACGTTCGACTACTACGGGACTGGCTACGGTTGGTGTGCTTCACTTGGAAGGGGACAGGCTCTGCCGGCATGAGGACATACAAGGACTACCAGAACCTGGCTGAGACTACCACTGAGTTCCTTTGGAACAAGCGACGACAAAGCCTACCTAAGGCGCCAATGAAGCAGACAGGTGAGGTGCCTGTTATCTACCTTGGAGGGGCGACTGTTTCATCTGACACTGAAAGGGTCCTCAGGAAGGGACCTAAGTTCAGCCTGGAAGTACCGCTCAGCAAGCCTGAGCTTTTGGCTTCGGTTCACAGGATCGCTGACAAGGTAGAAGGGGAAGAGAAAGGGTGCTGCCTTTCGGAAGGAGTTGATTCAGTGAGCAACACCTATCAGAAAAAGAAGGACTGCACTTCCCTGCTGAGAAGAGTGGCTGGCTCAATTTGTGATTCTGGGCTACGGGTTCTTTTGTCCGACAAAGAAGGCGGCTTCGTGGTCCTACCGCGGAAACTATTCGGGGAGAAGGCACTAACAGCGATCAACAAGAACTTCCGAGTTGCGGATGTGAAGCCGACGAAGGCGAAGGCCAAAGCGGTTGCGCTTTTAGATGATTTGAAGCTTGAGCGGATGAAGAATGAAGTGATGAGTAACAAGGTACATGTGCTCACTGTGTTTTTTAGTGCAAAGAGTCATAAGGTAGAATGCCCCTTTAGAGCAATCGTAACGGAGAGAGGAACCTGGCAGGCAGTTGTTAGCCGATACCTTCAAAGACACCTGAAGAGTCTGTCGCCTGAAGACCCCTACAAGACCACCAGTTCGGACGGCATTGTGAAAATTTTCAAAGAGAGCATGCCAGGTGTTAATTATGGCTTCTCGGTTGACATTGAAGAGCTGTTTTATTCGGTTCCTCACAACGAACTGCTCATGGCGGTCAGCAACTGTATAGAGCGTTTGGGGGTTGTGGGGTTCCAAAATGCCTGCGGCATTTCGATAGAAGGTTTCATGGAACTGTTGAATGTGTACCTCTCCTCAACGCTAGTGAGTTTTCAGGATAAATTCTATGTGCAAAAACGAGGCATTTGTATAGGGTCGAGTGTTGCACCTGTTCTCACTGAAATATATTTAGCGGAAGTTGACTGTTCACTCTCACGGGCGCTAACTGACGACCGCATCGCGCGAGTTTTCCGATACGTAGACGACTTTTTAATACTCTTAAAAATGAATCCGAATGACAACCCACAAGAGGTCACTAATAAAGTTTTAACGTCTTTTAAATCTAAGGCTCCCAGTTTGAATTTTACCGTGGAATTGCCTGAGAATTCTTGCTTACAGTTCTTGGACTTGAGATTGTTTTTCAGTGAGCCGGACCACTTGTGTTGGATGTACATGCCTAGAACAAAAAAGGCCCTTTTACCCTATGACTCCTGTCACTCTAAGCTTATTAAGAGAGGAATTGCTTCATCCTGCTTGAGGTCATCATTACTGAAGTCCTGTTTTCACAAGGTTTCACTCAGCTTTTCCGCTCAAGTCGCACGCCTAAGTTGTGCTGGGTTTCCCTCGTCGCTTCTGCAGGCCGCTGCCGGGTCTCTGTTGAGAACCGTCATCCCAATTTCTAGTGCTCGAGAATCTGGCATTCGTGAGAGGCGGAAATTTGAAGTACTGCCCTATATACATAAGACCTCGCATGGCCTGAAGAGGGTAGCAGGAAAATTCGGTGTGGAAATCTTCTTTTCGGCGCCTTGTAAGCTGTCCCGTTTGTGCGCGCTAACTAACAATGAAACGAGAACAAAAGCAGGCTGTGGTGTAAACCACAAAATCAAGTTTGTGTCCTGTCGAATGGGAGTAGTGTATGAAATCCCGCTTAGTTGCGGCTCAGTTTACGTGGGACAAACGGGACGCTGCATTAATAAGCGCCTACAAGAACACAAAAATTCGTTGGGCTCTCACAGCGGCATGCATTTGCCCAAACACTGTCTTTCTTGTGACAATAAATGCACGCCACTCTTTGAGCGTACAAAGATAATCGGAAGGGCCAAAGACCAGAAAACGCGTGAGGTCATCGAAGCCTGGCAGATTGATAGATATGGGCCCGAGAAGTGTGTAAGCGAGGCTTCGGTCTATCTGTACAAGAAGGAGCTGAAGTTCTTGAACTCGATAAGATAGTTTGCTTGTTGCGCATGCGTAGGGTTGGTGATGGAAGGAAGATGTGTTTCAATAAACAGTTGCAAGTCCGCGCTCGTCCTGTCTACTTCTTCCCTGTGTATCGTCCTTTGCGTGGTTTTCGTTCGTAGTTCACGCAAAAGAGCGACTCATGTGTCACTAGCCTGCTTCCAGACAAAACAGCAGACTGGATGCTTCACAGCGTGCATGAAAGCCGGTGCCGCTGTTCTGCGAATGTGACAGTGTAGTAAAAAATAATGATAATCGAGGCCACGGCCCGATGCAAGAGAGCGTCACAGACGGTGTCACTATCAAGGTGCAGGCGCCACTACACAGCCACGCACAAGCGCAGACTGCAGCTCGCACCGAATGCTTATTACAGGCGTCGTGGCAAAATGGCCGTCAAATTCACCTTGTACGGCTTCCTTCCCGAGTATGAGCGAGGCAGCTGCTTGCGTCCTTACGTTTGTGTGCACGAATTTCGTTCATGATATACACATTCTTTACAGTGCTCTTTTCCAGCAGTTTCCAGCACGAGAAAGCGAACCAGGTAATTTCCGGGTGCGCGCTTCATATGTAGCTCTTCGTGTTATGGCGTCATCACCTAATATACTTTCTTTCTCCTGACCTCCTTCCCCTTTCCCACCGTAGACCAGCAGGTGAACGAAATCTGTTCCTCTCGCCGGCCTGCTCTCCTTTTCAGCATTAAAGACTGATTGTCACGGGCGTTTTTTTTTTTCATAATTAGGTACACGTCCCCATTGACAGGTGCTTGAGTTAATGAAAACGCATTCGGCTGGACATCTTCCACAAGTTCGGGAGACCAGAGATAGCCTTTTCACAAGCAAAGTGAGCATAATTCGAATGCTCATTCGTACAGCGTTGAATTAATTCAGCTTCTGTAGCGCCGAAATAAAAACCAGAATTTCGTTCTCATTTTTGGCGGGTAATGAGTTTAGCCAGCAATTATTGCCGGAACCTTACAGAACACATGGACTCTGACATGCATCCAGTATTAGCTCTTCAGCGTCGGCAGCAGCAATACTAACGCACAGCTGCAGGCGCCCGATCGATGGCAAACTAGTTGCGAGTGAAACGAGGACCGCATCTACTGCAAACACCAAACTCCCTGGGTTTACCACTGAAGCAACGCCTGCAGCGCGTGGCATCGCACTGGAAACGCCCGCTGTGTCAACAGCGTGCAGCGAACCCATTCTGTACGCAGCAGCCCGCATACAGGGCCGCGCGAATACAGGCGTCGGCCACTGCACACAGCAGACTGCCGTTTCTCACGCCTGTGTTTACATAGGCGCTTGTTTCCCGGCGCCCACGAAGGCAGCACTCGTGCGCGGCCCTAGCTAGCGCTGCCGCAGGTGCTGGAGGAGAGGAGAGCGGAATGCGCCTCTGACCGTCTGAAAAAAATAATAATAAAGGGGCGCGAAATTTCGCGCGCCAAGAATAGCATAACGGAAAGCGGCAGTGTCCTGGGCGAACATCACGGGCTTGACGTTGAAGCCTTAACTCCCTAGGGAACCCAAGGAACCCTTTCAGAATTTTCATAATCCCGTTTAGAGTGGTTAGAAAGTCTTTTATGGTGTTAAAGATGAGCTAACTGAAAACTGGGCCAAAACTCTGTTTCAGTTCTTCGCATAGAGACTTCTTTTTAGATTAGTACGTCACCTCAAACGAAACATTAAGCTTCCAAAGCCCTCTAAACAGACGACGAATGCTTCAAGCGTCGCGACGAATCCGCGAAGCCGAAGCTCATCACGCATGTCGTATGCACACGTGGGACGAATTGATCTGTTTTCGATGGAAGCGGCACGTGTGTGTGGGTGGAGGCGTCGTGTTGACATTTGGTGGGCCGTCTAACGAGATAACTGCATGTTCTGTGCCCAAAATGAAGCGGTCAGTTTGAATGGTGGGTGTAATTGGAGGCTCGATGAGGGCCTGTTTAGCTCTTCGAGAGAAAAAGGAAACCATCATTGCGAACATTTTTATGCAGCGCATGTAGTTTTGCCAGCAGGAGTTAATACGATTTCTGAGGCTGACTGGCATAGTGTCACGACACGAAACCAAGTAGGATTACACAGATTGTAATGCGCTGTTTTTCATTGTCTCTCATGAAGCAGCATTCACCAGCCACGCCCGAAATCCTGTGGAGGTTGAGGGCGCGCCCATCCCTTTGGCCCTCATGCACACCACCCAAGATCCTAGCATAACGGATATTTGCACAGAATGCTAAACCGCGTTCCGCCAGCTTCAGTAAAATATCATCCCCAAACACCCCACGCATTCTCACATTGGGGCACTCTGTTATCCAGGAAAAAATCTTCACATGGATTCCTGGTTATACCTCAACCCTCGGTAATCAAGGCCTTCATGCTGTAGCCCAAAAACTAACTCTACGGGCCCCGGAATATCGGACAACCAACCCCCCGTAGGAAACCTCGCGGGTTCTACAATCACTCATCCCCGAACCAGCACCTCACTGTGAACTCGTTTCAGTACACAGTGCGGTCTGCACACAAACTGGCGACAACTGCACAAAAACTGCTACATCTCACCTACCCACTTCATTTGTTATCACTCCGTCTTGAATCTCCCACCCTGCTGCACATGTGGAGCGGCCAAGGCCACCCTAATATATTACCTGTGGGAATGCCTCCAACCCATGGCAGTACCCCCATACCAAGCCCAACCCCCTCCACAACGAAGGGCGCACTGCGGGTTTCTCAACCAACTGGCCAAATATGTCTAGTGGACAGACAAACACGACATTCGTTACCATTAAGTTTTCATGGCCACAATCTTTACAGAAACGCGGAAAGAAGACACAGAACATGGGCTGAAGCCGCCGCTTCAGCCCGTCGCTCAGAGAGCATCCAGAAATTAGCGGAGCGCGCGCTCAACCCTTACAAAAACTTCTTTAGACTGCCTATAAACTGTCCATAGACTTCTGTCTATAAAGTCTATAGACTCTCTATAGACGAAAAATAGAGAACGGTCTATAGGAAATGGGTATACTATAGGCAGTCTATAGAGAATCTATAGATTTATGGCCATACACTTTTAGTAGACTTTTGCCTATGGACAATCTATAGACTATAAGTAGACAAAAAGAAACATCTACAGGAAGGCAATATAGTATGTAAGAAGGCTATAGACTGTCTATAGACCATTTTTACAGTGGAAGGCGGCGACAGCGACGCGAAACGGCAGGGCTGCACCAGACGCGGTGGCGCGTGCGTGCGTGCGTGCGTGTTAACGCACACACACACACTGCACGATGCCCCCCCCCCCCCCCCCCGCCCAAAGAAAACGTACAATTCACCACTTAAATTGAATTGCGTGTTTCGCTTTTAGACTCAGGGAAAATATACGACAGCACAAACGCCGGCACAAACTTAGAGAAAAAAAAACAACTGATTCAACGCCACCCTCCGTGTGCAAAGAAAACATTTTCGGAGACGATTTTTTGGTAGACATGAAGCAGTTCTAGTCATGGGAATAACGAAGCCAGTTTAACAAATGCGACAGGCATTGGCAGGCCGGACCCCCTCGCGTCGCATTGAAATGCAGAACGCATGTTGACGACATGGAAAAGTGCGCTGGGAAAAGATCGAGTTTTCCTACGTTTCGGTTTCCCGATCAAATCAGGAACGGCGGTGCGTTCTGATAAACTAAATGAAATGAGACGACACTCGAGACAACACGACTTCCTTTGCGCGTCGAGACGCGACTTCATTTGCTGCAGGCGGCAGGAATAGGGTAGTGCAGATGTCTAGAATATGATATGTAGCAACAAAGAAAAGGAATCAACGCCAGCGTAACGCTAGAGTTGGGAACAAGAAGACAGTACGCTATCGACAAGGGTAGAGACAAAGAAAAGGAAATAGCTGTTTTTTTTTAAAGTTACTTCCAGAAGTTGAAGGCCAGGGGCGGAGGAGGGAGGGAAGGGGGGGAAGGACGCAAAGACAAACTGAAATATCGACCTCTAGCAGCCGATGAAGGAAGCGAACAAGCAGTGCGCACACACACTCGCACGCGCACTGCATTTTTAAAAACTTCAGTGTCGTTGCAGTAGAAAGGGAAGTACCCAAAAGCACCTCTTGAAGCTCAGAGACTTGGCGCCGCAAGCAGCAGCTTCGGTGTTCGAAATTTTTAGCAGCTCGGCTTTTTCTTGAGTGTCTGCGTGTGTGGGTAGGGGCGGCACTCTGTCAATGGGGAAAAAAACAAAGCTTCGGGTACACTTTGTATGTTTGCGCACGTGTTGTTTATTCAGAACTCACAGTTGTTTTGTCGGTAGCTGAATACGGGGCTGCACTGCAGGGGAATTTCCACATCGATGTGCACTAGTGCCTTGGCAGAAGTTTCTAAGCGTACGTGAGGAAAGTTCTGATCAGTTTTTGTTCGAAAGCGTCTAAGCAACCTGACTATATATTCCTTTCTGCGTCTCTGATTGCAGCAACATGTTTGCAAGAGACTAGCAGTATATGAAAGGCATTCGTTGGGAGTTACTTGTACTTAGGGTTGAGTCCCTAATAACGAGTCCTCTCACTTGGTGTCGGTGAAGGCGGTTTCAAATAAAAACAAGGTAATCTCACATCCCGTAACAGGGTAATCGTAGATTGCATATATTCTGCCTAAGCAGCAGCATATGCTCTATTTTCTGGTTGCCATCCTCAAACCAACATTATGACGCCCTTGGTTTCCTTTTTTCTCTCTCATAGTTCGACCTCCGGCTTCATTATCCCAACCTCCGGGAACAGTATTGTACTCTACGTCTGCCACTGCGCGGCGGAATGTATGTGAGTGGCATGATTAGAATCGCCATCACCGGCCGGTATAGCTCCCTCGCAGAGTAGACAGTGTACTATCGCGAAAAAAGACGCGAACAGTGCGGCATCTGTTGCAATTTCCTTTGATCGCGATTTTACCTGGATGGTAAGAAAAAGTCGTTAGAGTCGTCCCAGAATGCTTCACGGACGACTCTAGCGTCTTCTGCATACCACCGAAGTAAAAGCGTGAAGAACACAAATTCGAACAGCGGAGCGCCTAGGCTGTGCTCTATTCGCGTTTCTTTCCACCGCTCCTATACGTCTAACACTAGCTCTGTCGACGTTATGTGCTGCACCTTTTCTGTGCTACGCGTCTGTTTCTTGAGGCTGTATGCGTCGTGAGTGCGGTGTGAATTTCAGACAGAGAATTTCAGAGATTTCAGACATCGTCCACACGGTTCTGAACTGCCTCGAGCAATGCAAAGCGTACAGTTTATAGGAACTCAGCCATGAGCAGTGGGAGGCGAAGCTGGCTCATACATGGCTCCCCCCCTTCAGCGCCAGCTGATCGGTCAGGCATGGAGGGCCGTATTCTCCAATGGTTTCCCGCATCTGGGTGAACCACTCTCGTAATTACCTGATATTAATAAAGTTTATTCTCTCTCCCTCTCTCCCATGTGTGCAGCGCTTGTGTGTGCATCCACCTTTCTTTCGTCTTCGTCTTTTCGCGCGAATATTAACCGGGTGAAGGCAAAATCTAAGACAGTTCCCTTGAGACTAGAGACACCTGATTTAAGTAGTCTTTCCCTCCTCAGAATGATGCGCAGCAGATTATAGAACCCAGACAGCAGTGTATAGATTGCGCTCACAAGTGGTAAGTGTTTTAAAATTCATTTTTTTAGAGCGCAAAATTGCATTCTTCCAGACTAGTTGGTGCGATTCCATTTGAAAGGGAAAGGGAGACATAACACACCGCTGTTCGGATGTGTTATGTGTCTCCCTCGTCCCAACGTTCACGATGGCCCTCTCAAAAGGAATTTAGAGCGCATCTTTATCCGCCCGTTCGTGGATTTTGCCGCGTCGCCGTCGGCGTAACCGTGCGAACGAGAGTACCGCCTATCGCTCACAGATGGCGCCAGAGTGTTGCGCGCCATAGCCCACCATCGCTGCATAAGTGGCTGGAGGAGCAAGGAGACCTGTCTGCGGCGGCACGCACGCGCCTACGCGCAGCCAAACGCTGCCACCTCGCAGTCGTGACGCTACGCTCCGTTGGCGGGCGGTGCTGTGAAAACTGCTGCACGCGACAGATAGTCCACGTCGGCCACGCCACTCACAGCGTTGTCTTCCTAGTATAAACCATCTGCTTATATAATACAGTACAAAACAGTCTCAGCCAATTAGTTCTTCCTGAAGAATTAGCGACACAACCGGTGGAAATGCTTCGTCTGCCACTGCTGCTAAACGAGCTGCAGCCCGAGCAGATGACGCTCAGTGCCGCCGACGCCAGAATACAGAGGTGCGCACCTCCGCCGAGAGGACCCTGCCGTTCTTGCCGCCGAAGAACAAGCTCATTGCAGCCGCCGAAAGGGCCCAGCAGTTCGCAGTTCCAAAGTAGAGGCTAGCCGGCGCCTTCGAGGAGACCCTGCCTTTAGTGCCGCCGAAGCGGGCAGACCTGCGCTCAAATTTCGCATCAGGAAGTGTCGTAATCGTCCTCAGAATTGTTTTTCTCTCATGCTGTTAGATTTCGGTTTCAACAGCCAAACGATGGTTCTGACTTAAAAAACGCGTTCAGGTCACGTGAAGCATACAGAAACTTCAGTATTCATATGGTGGCTGCTTTTTTCGTTTCAATGCAGACCAAGTCTTATGCAGGCCTGCCCAAGAGTTCGAATGACAAAAATGAACAAGTAGCGATTATATGGCAGTTTTTGCGTGTCTAACATGACCTGAATGCGTTTTGCACACCCCAGCCGCCATCCGATTGTTAAAACCAAAACAGGAAACATACGAGAAAAGCACTGAATTTTAAATTATTAAGCTGCCGTAGATGAACTACATGTCGCGACTCATGTGTAGCACTGTCCAGAGCATCACTAAAAAAATTATGCACCTTAAAACTTGGTGTCTCTACTCCTTTAAAAAATGCTGAAAACTTGGGTCCAATCAATATGAATGCGTCAGAACCAGAGGAAATTGGCTGCCAGCTGCACATTGTGTTCCTTTCTCGACAAAGTATTTTAATGAGATAGTGGGAACAGTTTCGTCAGTAACGTAATCAGTGCGTGCACGAGAGGCAGTCTGACTTTCTCCTTAAACCTTCCATGTATGCGAACAAACTGAAGGGTAGCAGCTATTATTGAAAGAAAATGCAAAAAGTCTCAGCTTCGTATAATCGCGGTTTTTTGGTTACCCATTTCTGCGTAATTTGTTCCGGTGCCTTACCAAGCGGGTAAACAGAAATGTTGCTCAGAGTAGCTTTTTAAAAATCATCCTCGCTAGCTCATTTAATTTCACCGCAGGCGAAAAGTACCCCAGAAATAATCTGCAAGTCCTCATCTTCATGTTGGTGCCCGAGTTCGGCTGGCTGAGGAAAAGCAGACTGGTGATGGGATGCAGCTATAGTATGTCGCACCCACGTTTCTTAGTGTAGCGCGATGAGCATACAGGACAAGGTTTTCGGTTCGCTCCTGCTGAAGACGCATTATAATTGCGTTGTAAATATCTACCTCTTCTATTGTCCAAGTAAGCACTAGATATCACGCCTATTAACGTACCGACAGGCTCAAAGCTCACACCGCAACACGGAGGTGTAATGAAGCCAGTGTACCAAATAGGATGCCTACAAAGTGACTGTGTACAGCAGAAAGAAGCCAACCGAGAACGCTGAAGCGTTAAGGCTGAGTATAATCGTTTATAGCACAAAATGTCAAAACATGATCAGGTGCCTGCAGCTGCTGCCTGTTATCTTTATCTGTCGTTATTGTTGCTGTTGAAGACCATGAAAAACAAACGTATATACGCGAAGTTTCACAATCCTGTGACTTCTCTTAAAAACTAGAGCATTAAGCGGCGGCTTCGTGCATTCGTGTACATACGTATGGCGGGTGCAGTTATACGGAGAAACGTTTATTTCTATGTTTCATGTCAATCTAGTGAGCTAGTATTAGTTGCAACGGCTGGGAGTTCCAGGTCCCTGCATATTTCATTGAGCTAGTTTTCAAGACCGCATAGAAATCATTTCATTTCCTCCGCGAACTCGCATCCCGCAAACTTTTGTTTATGACTGTTCATCCTCACGAGCTACGAGCAACGCTTAACATTACGAGGCTTTGTGCTGTGTTCAACGAGTTCAGGCAGCTTTTCCACAACGCTAAGCAGTTTCTCTGAAACGTCTGTTTTGGAACAAGCGTCACAGTGTAGCGGTAACTCGAGGTGGACTACGACGAAATTTACTACGTCTCCTGCGCTAAAGGAGCGGCTCTTTCTGTCATGGAAAAGAACACTGCCTGCAGCGACGGGCAGTTTTGGGGTTTCTACTTTTTAGCATCAGAGCTGCATTACGTCTCTTGTGCCGCCCTATGACTTCCCCGGAAAAAAAATAATAGAAAGGAAAACTGAGATGAGAAGAATATCCTTTTAAACGAACACTCGCCAAAGTCATAAAGGAAAAAAAAAACCGTAAGAGAATTGACGTTTCGGCACCACTACGGGTGCCTTGTTCACAATGGGATGAAAAACGAGACGGGCTGCTGCTTATGTAGGGAAAACGTTGCGTATCGTGCGGATGTGTATCTCGGGTAGATTGCCCTGTGTCCTGTTAATCGCTTGGCTTGTCATTTGTATGTGAAGGGATTCCTTGGGCAGGCGAGTAGATAATGATTTTTCTTTTTCAAGTATTCAAGAAGCCATTTTTCCTTTATGACCTTGGCGAGTGTTCGTTTAAAAGGATATGCTGAATTTCCCTCGCCAGACGGGTTTCCGTCGAACCCTCAACTATGAGATGAGAAGACTTAAAGAGGCACGCAGAAGGGAGGATCCTCATTCGGATCGCATTCGTCTTTGATTGAACCGAATTGATTGCGTGCTCTGTCTTTTCGGCCCTCCCTCGTGTGCCACCCTGCGCTCTCGCCGGCGTTTCAGAGCTCAAAACTTTTATCCTGATTAGATATGCTCCCCCCCCCCCTCCCTCCATGCCAGGAGAGCTCTCATCGCAGCCGAGACGTCGCTGCGGCGCGCCCCGTTCGCTGAAGGGACTCCTCGCATCTCCTTCGGTGTTCTCTTTGAAAACCGCGAAGGAGAGAAAAAAATACTGTAATGCAAAATAAAAAGAAAGCTTTGAGTGGCCACGGCTATATTTCAAGTGGCCGCTGTGAAACTGGCTCGAGTGGCGCGGTGCCCTCGGCAGCCAATGTCGACTGATTGGGGGGCGCATTTTCGATCGGTTCCCCAAAGCGCGCTTCCTTGCTGCAGGCTGGCATGCGGCCGTTGCCAAAGGAGATGCCTGTGGCACGTCCGTGATCGTATGCAGGTACCGTAGTGTGAGTGCCTTAGTTTGCTCCCAACACAATGTAGCGCCGCATGTTTAGATGAAGCCTGTACTGAGCACTGTGGCCTCCATCTTACGAGTGGAATGGGTTCACCACCGGCATCGAGCTTGCATGGACCCCATTAGCAAGCAGTGCACACATTTAATTTCCGCCGCTTCACACACAAAAGGCATAACCCTGTTCTAGGCGAATTTTATTGCACACAAAAGTGCTGCAATATATATTCGCTTCTGCTGAAAATAGGCCTAGCAGTCGGCTTTACCGGACGAGACTGAGCAATAGGCATAAAGAGCCCCATTCCTGACAAAACGCGGAGTTGTCATCAATAAATTGGTCTACGACATTGCAAGGTCACGTGACGCAACTTGAACGGGAAAGACGTCGACACACAGCAAATGCTGACAGAAAGTGACGTCAGCAAACAAGAAGTGCTCCGACAAGCTCGATACTTGGCTTGCCTTATGTATACCACCCGAGAGACGACTCATTATCTTGCCCGGTGAGACGTTTTTTGCTCAGATTATGGACCCCCCAATTATCGCACAAGTGCTGGGCTCGTAGCGTTCGAACCTGGGGACGATCTAGAACCGAATTGCTAATGGTAACTTGCGTCAGTCATTGGTCAGGAATCAAATTGTCAACCAAGAAATACATGGGCGTCTATGGGAGCCGGCCGGCTTTGCGACCCGGGTTCCTTTTCGGTGACTTGTTCGGAGCTGCGCAAAGCGCCCTTGCCGGTATAATGCTATCACGTTCTTCACACGTAATGTAAAAAAGTGATGACTTTCTTCCTGCTACAGGTTACCATAAACGAAAAGATGACAAAAAAGGGAGAGCATTCCGTACGTGATTTCGAGCCCTATATTGTTACACGGCAGCTTGAAGTTTGCTGCAAATATGTTTACGTGGACTACCCATTTGTTAAAACTGAACTATGATTTGGACGAATTAATTCAGTATTCACGAAAGTACGTTTTAAACACGTTTCCAACATGCAACCCAACATGTAATCCAACATGTTTCCATGCATGCAACCCCGCCGTCTATTCAAAACGTATTAGTTTTCGCTAAGGGGTCTGTGCAAACCTGATGTTTCAAACTTTACCTCACCGTTTTATTTTTTACTCAGGATTTTATTCATTTCCTGACATCCAGGCAACATGAAGACAAAGCGAAACTGCATATACTGGCCGGTAGGTTCACAGGAAAAAAACTCAGTGGCTTCGGGAAGATTTAAATCAGACCTCATTCCTTCTTCCGCTTCGTACATGAATACATGTTTTTATCTTACCAAGGGTGCATAGCAGCCAAACATCGAAGAAGCAGTCGGGCTGCTCGCAGCTGATGTTAGGATAGCGGGTTTCTTAGAGTGGTGCTTCCTACCACGCAGATGCGCCTTCAGTGACGCGCGCGTAGTGTAAGTTTCTGGAGTTGTAAAATGCAACGACGGTGAGAGCGCAGAGTGTCGAGATTTCTCCTCAGAAGCGGGCATGTACCCTTCGGAGTAACTAGGGTTACTGTGTAGATATCAGGTGCTGTGCAGGAACTTACACAGTAACACTACGCGTAACCACGGGTTGGGTCGGCGGTCCCACATCGCAGGCCATTTCACGTGCCGATGATGCCGACACGCGTGTCCCGCGGCGCTTTGTTTCGCTTTAGCGCGAAAGCTGCCGGCCTCGGAAGGGTGAGAGACGCATCCCATACCCGGCGAGGGGGAAAGACGATGTTGCGCTTTCGGTATAACTTTCTGAATAACAAAGAAAGATGCAGGCAGGCGACGAATCTCTTCCAAGAATGGAAAAACAGTAAAGATAAGCGAGGCGCGGGAACGCGGAAGCGACGGAGTGAATATTAATTCGTTAAAGCGTGAAGCTTTCCGCCCTCCCGACTTCCTCTCTTTTCCTTCGTAGCGCGGCCCGCTTTATGGAACGGCATGCAAACGAAGCTTTCTTTCGCCTCTTTCCTTTTCCTTCGGAAGGAAGGCGAGCGGCAGCTGTGCGGAAGTTAATGACTCTTCCCGACCTCCCGACGCTCGGCAGGTTTTTGGGGAGGAAAAAGGCGAGGTGCATCTTCCCTGCCCGACACTCCAGAACGCTGTGGCCAGGATGAAAAAGTGAAAACCGGAATGAAAAAATATTGTGATGAAAAATATGACGCTGCGGAGTAGTACTCCTGCGGCCTGAAGCGACGAAACCGATCGATTCGGGGAGTAAATTAAAGTTGGTCCCGCCTCCCCCCTCCCCCATCCCGAAACTTCCCGCATGCCAGTAACTCCATGGGCTTTGACAGCGGAGCAGGGCACAAAGGAAGGAGCTGATGCATAGAATCCAAATCTCTGTCATAATCCTTATCGCAGAATCCTGGTAACTATAGGCTTGCGTCCGGCTGCCAGGTACAATCATGTACAGCTGTACGTAGCTCATGAATAGGCCCATAGGCTACCACGTCATGGATACTGTGCAGCATTTTTTTTGGTTTTAAGGTCGGGTTATTCTTATTTTAATGCTATACAATTACCAATGCAATGAACATGAAAGCCGTCCGGCATCTGTGGAGGCTGCAGCCTCTGTGTGAAACTTCCACCTGCCACCTGCCGTGGCTTGCAGGCGGTGTTTAAATGGGTATCCCTCTTTCCCCTTCCCACCCGCCAATTCTCGAATGCCCCTCTCCACTTGTAGGGGAGATCTAGAATGGAGACGCCGCACTAAGAATGACTAAGCAAAAATGAATAAAAGAAGCGTTTACGAATGGAAACGGATTAAAAATAGTCAGAATCAAAATAGATTAGCGAGGGAAAGAAAAATGCGATAGCATTTCCTCCGCATCAATTCATTTTATCGTCGCTAAATTAATCTAAAACCAGGTCTTTTAATGTGGATAACATGTGCATTATGCCCCAAATCCTATATCACGGCTAATATTTCACAGCCGTGCTCTCTTGCAGAAGCTGGCTAACAATTATGCGTGTACGCAGCCCCCATCAATTGGTGCCATGACTTGAGTCATCATGGACCTGCCGTTTAATGTTCTGCAGCCGCTTTCTCTCCATGTAATACGCACATCGTTCAAACTGTTTAAAAGCGACAAGTGCAGCGTGTCTGTGGCCATTTACCTGAGTACGCTAGCTGCCTGCTCATTGCCCGCGAGAGCCACGTAAACTATCTCTGGGCATGCTATTGGCGCTCTCTTTCCTGCGCCGGCGCTCATCCTACTCATCCATTGCAAGGTCACGTGACCATTCTCACGTGATCAGTCAATCATTTAGCTGCCACCTATCACGGTGAGCGGTTTGCTCACAATCCTTTGGCCAAGTTGCCACATGGGTGGTGAAATCAAATGGTCGTGTGACCTCTCGATACCAGTCAGGGAATTTCGTAACAGTGGAGCAAAAAGCTTTACGAGATGCGCGTGACCAGGACGAATAGAAGTTGTCCTGTATCTAAAGGGTACCACGTTCTAATCTCAAAGAGGCGCCCGCTCACCGAAAACGGAGCTTTTGTAAGCTAGTAAAGATGACGAAATGATACGCAGGCGCCGTATTCTGTAACCATCCATTCCATCTTTCATTTCATTTTGCCCTGACCTCAATGTACCGAAAGCAACAGCAGGTAGGGAAGCAAACACCCAACCAAAGGCGGAGCATGTCTGGTCGCGGCGCCGCCTATGGCCAGGCTCCTCCCACCGCATCCAGTCCGGCTGAGCCACAAGGATCACGCAGCGCCAATCTGTCGCACTAGCTACGCCGGGTTTCTTTTAAGAGACTGGATTAGCGGCGATAAAGCTCGTAAGGAGTCTCAAGCGTACCGCCGTGCACGCCAAGTGTGACATGGACACGTGACGAATTTATCCAAGTAAATGTCTTCACGGGCGTTTTGTAGCGATAGCTACACTAGGCCACCTCTTCGATCCTTCAGCATGGCACCACTTCAGCTCCGTGGCGGCGCCGTTGGTCACGTGGGTTGATCACGTGGTGCGGAGCAGCTGCTGCTGCCGGCGGTGCGACGCGGCGCGCAACAGCTGTGCACATGCGCCGTGTCAAGTGGGATGAAGATGAAGAAGGAACGCCCAGCGAAACGGAGTGGCGAAAGACTGACTTAGCAATTCGACTGAGCTAGTTCCACTCGGCCAGATGTAGCTATCGCGCCACTCCAGGTTTGACCAGAGCTAATACACAGCCATTTTTTTCTATCACGACCAGCGTGTCGTTTTCTCTGACGCTTTAAGTAACTGGGAGCAGCGACCCATGACAGAAGACCAAACGGCACGGAAAGGAAATAGATCGTTTCAGAATACGGCCGCTTGCGTCACCGCTACTTGCCGATTTGGCAAGCAAAATGCGTGCGTCGACGCCGACTTTGTCGCGGATCTCAGAGACAACGCTACACCATCATTCACCTGCAACCAGTGCAACCCGTCCTTTTTGGTAAGGGCGTTACGGATTCGAATTGGCTGGATGGATGATTTTCAAATCCAATTTTATCGCCGATTAAATGCGTCTTTTGATACCTTACGAACGTCAGCATAGCGAGAGAAGGAATGTTTCCTTTTTTGACAATGACTCGATGGGTTGTTCTGCTCTGAGTCCCTTTCCGCGCTTTCTAAAGTGGTTTGCTTTATTGGTTTATGGGGCTTTAACTCCCCAAAGCTACTCGGGCTATGAGGGACGCCGTAGCGAATGGCTCCGAAATTTTGACCCCCTGGGATTCTTTAACGTGCGTTCACACCGCACAATACACGGGCCTCTAGAATTTCGCCTCCATCGAAATTCGACCGCCGAGGCCGAGATCGAACCTGCGTCTTTCGGGTCAGCAGCCGAGTGCCGTAACCTCTGAGCCACCGCGGCGGCCGCTTTCTGAAATGGATGCTTTGCAGCTTAGGCAATGAAAGTTCCTGATGCCGGCTTCTCAGCGCTGCATGGTTTTAGCGTAGTTGCTGGAGGGTTAGGGCTTTTCCCAACGATTTGGGGATACCTCGGAAAAGGCTTGTTAGACGCGAGCTTGAAAAGGTTCCAGATTTTTCTATGAGATGGGGCACCCAGTGGCGACTTCTGCGCCAGCGCTGCCGCGTTTGTAGGTTTCTTCTGAACCGCGTGTCACGCTCGAACAGTGCAAGTCGACACAAAGAGCACCGCGAAGAATAGAAAACAGGTCCGAAGCCGTCTTGCCACTTGCCATTAAGGGCCATTCTCTCTTGTCATTACTGGGCGTCGGGGCACGCCAAAGCCTCAACTTGCATTCCATTCCGATCCATCTGCTTTCAGCGAAAGTGTGTTTGTGTTGCTGGTTTCGCAAAGGAGAAAGAAGGCGAAAAAGAGAGGGAAAGGAAACAAAAGAAACCTTCTTTGTACCGGGGGTTTTGGCCAACGCTTTTAGCCCGCTCGTCTGCTTGACGTTCTCGAAGGGGGAAACGAGCATTCAGGGAACGTCCTCACACGCACTCAGACGCGATGACACTTCGAGACACAGCGGCACACCGCACGGACAGAATGCGAAGCGCCCCCTCTCTCCTCTCACACCGATGTCCCCCTTTTTCGGTGTTACTGCGTTCACCTCACTTCCATATACTCCTCTCTTTCTGCTTTGCTGTTGGAGCCTTCCGAACTTCCCAACGTCAGCGGATGTCTTTCTTTCGAAATACTTCCTCAGTCCTCCGCTTCAAACATGTTCATTTCGAGTTTTTGATCTTCCCCTTCTGCTTGTTGGGTTTGTTTTATATTCGCAGCCGTATATTCAAAAGGAAGAAAAAAAAGCAAATAGAGGTGGTCGTTGCAGGCAGTAACAAGAGATCAGCAACAGTATAGAATAACATGTCCCTAAAAGACTGCTATAAGCAAGAGTAGAAATGCAGAGCTACCGACAAAGGGCCCTAGGTTAAGACTGGCGTCTCGTGCTGTGAAGTAGTATCCCGTCATAACTCAAGCAAACTTTCTCCACCACCAAATTTCCTCCGATGCGGTGCAATGTCGACAGAAGAGTGCCTTGTGCTTTCCCTTTCACTAACTTCTCTACGCTTACACAAAATGAGTCCACTAGTTTCTAAATACCGGGAGGAATGTCAGCTGCTTTTCCTTTGAAAAATCCGGTTAGTTTTGCTGTCTGGGTGGCATGCATTTATTAATGCGTTATCATTGGAAGGGTCTTGGCAAGCAGAAATGGCGACTGCCGCCTGTCAGCAGCCAGTGACAGGTGGTCCACCTGCCAGAATTGGCAGGTGGCAACCTGCCCACAGAGATACGAACGAACTTAGTATACGACCAATACGAACTTAGTTACTGCCTCAGATATAACGGACCTTAGTATGTTACCTCGGATATAACGGCCTTTTGTGTGTCAACCTAAGGTATAATAGACCTTACTATGCCACTTCGGATATAACAAAGTTTAGTGTGCTAATGAAGTTATGGCGTGGACCTAGTGGGTGGTACCAATCAGTAAAAACCCAGAGGCGACCCAATGCGACAGAGTACTTAAGAAAACGACATATGTGACTGAAGCAGCGGAAATAAGGAACATTTTGAAAGGAGCGAGCGGAAATGAGCGCAGAGAGAAAATGAAAACGCAATAGACACACGTCAACTTCTTTTCTTAGGTGAAAAGGGTTAGAAGGACAGCTAACACGTGAGTAGAAAGAAATAGAACGTTTTACCACGTTGGCTGTCATCCAGTGAGTTATGTCTTCGCAACTAGGCGCGTGTTTGTCGGTGCGAACACCCTGAAGGAACATCAGGAAACGACTGGGGTGAAGTGTGAAGGATCTGCGCTTATCGGTACGTAGTACAAAATGACGCGTTGTCTGCTGCGCGAGATAAAAGCCAGAAGCTCAATATCAAACATAGATATATCATGAGAGCAGGAAGAGGTTGAAAATGACGGAGGAAGAAGACAAAGCCAAAGCGCACATTCAGAAATTAATCCAAAATGAAGATAAATACGTGCAGTACTCCCCACGTTCTTGCAAACGCGTGCACCAGGAACAACATATATTGTTGGAAGCAACGACAGATCGCCGATAAGCGCCATTTCCTACTCCGCCCAGGCACTGCGCGATTACATTAAACGCTTTTATCGTCGATTTAACGGTTGCCTCATTAAAGCAGGAGAAAAATGTTGGCGCGGAGAAAGCCTTCTGCAACGCAAGTGAAACAGAGGGGCCGAAGTTAATCCTCGGACGAGAGCCGTGAACAAACAGAGCAGGAGATTATCTGCTTGAATAATCGTTCGCGCTGTTTCCAGGAAGCGGAGCGCAGGGTTTGGGACGAAATCATGAGCTTTACTCCAATGCTTCTTCTGGTATTTGATAGAACTGAGTTATGTGCCAGCGTTTATTTTTTTATTCCTATGGGGTAAACGATAAATGCCATGCTTGCAGCGAGTGCTGAGAACGGCAATTGATATAGACTGCGGGCGTCGTCATAGATGACTGCATGTCAATTAAAAAAAAAAACTTGGGCAACGACATGTTCCTCGAAACGCTATTCATGTGTTCGAAGAACGCCGGAGGAGCAAGTACATAAAATAAAAATTTCCTTGAAATTCACAAGTCACCAGAATTGGAGAGAGAGTTTGTGCTACGTGCAATCAATTGAACCTCCGAGCAAAAAAAAAAAGTAAAACATGATATCGGGAGCAGGATTATTCCTAAACTGTCGTTGTGCGCACTGGAGATTCTCAATACACGAGAGTACCACGAGAAATCGTTCCACGATCAATCACTTTACTCCGTCACCTTGCTGAGTACCCAAGACATGACCTCAGTGTGTCTGCTCCCTCTGACAGCCTCATCGCTTCGAAGGCGTGTGGCTTATTTCAAACTTCTGTTATCTTCTTCGCTTCGTAGTCGCCGTCGTCGGCGCAACACACCACCTGTCAGGTGGCACGTGTAGGTATGTGACGAGTGGCGTGTTGGCGGGTAGCAGCAGAGCGAAACTCCACCTGCCACGGCGAGAGCGAAGGGATGGACCACCGGAAAGCAGCTGCCACGGGGAGATCCCGGAAGGTAGCCAGCAGCGTAACACGACACCTTCCAGCCGTGGAGAGCTGCGCTCAAACTTCGCAATACCCACTATCGTGACCGTCTGTCAATTTATCATACTTGCTGCACAACTTACCAATGCATCAGTTTCAGCATTTTACATTCGTTAAAATCTCTGACAGCAGGTAATTTTCGCAGTAGTTGATTGTCCCACTCGTCCGCTGGATGTTCGTCGCAGGCTATGTTCAAGCCACATCCTCTCCAACTCAAACTAGATGTACTTTAAAAACGACCGACTTGACTTGACCCGACTTGACCCGACATGACTTACCGACTTACTGAATTGACTTTACGACCGACCGACCGATCGATCGATTGATCCCTACGTCTCTCCCATCGAGACTGCTTTCCCTAATAATGCTCGAGGCCAACAACGACTACGTGTGTGACGCGACGACTCAGAGCAAATTGATTCATGGTCCGTTTGCAAAAAACAAATGCGCACTGTACAAGTCAGTAGTTCTGAGAACAAACGAACAAGTAAACAGCGCGCTGAGTGAGAGGCGAGAGGGGCCTTTTGCTGAACTGGACGCTCCTTACAATGCGCTAGCTCAGGCGCCGGGCCAGGTCCCCAAACAATGTGCTGCCTTTCTCTGTTCCCCTGATCCCGTCCTTCCTTCGTCTCAGACCCGCCGCGTTAGCTCAGTGGTTAGGGCGCTCGGCTACTGGTCCGGAGTTCCCGGATACGAACCCGACCGCGGCGGCCGCGTTTCGATGGAGGCAAAACGCTAAGGCGCCTGTGTGCTGTGCGATGTCAGCGCACGTTAAAGATCCCCAGGTGGTATAAATTATTCCGGAGCCCTCCACTACGGCACCTTTTGCTTCCTTTCTTCTTTCACTCCCTCCTTTATCCCTTCCCTTACGGCGCGGTTCAGGTGTCCAACGATATGCGAGACCGATACTGCGCCGTTTCCTTTCCCCCCAAACCAATTATTATTATTATTATTATTATTATTATTATTATTATTATTATTCGTATCAGCATTTCCGCTTTTCTACATCCCCTTTTAAAACCTACATGCAACGCTACTCATGAAGCTTCCTTTGTACGGTGCATAGAAGGATGGGGCAGGAGCTTCGTTTCTTGCAGGGCCGGTCTGTACGCAGTCTTTATTTAGACCTTTCTCTGCTTCTGCTTCTCAGTGGCCAGGTGGCGGGAGTGAGAAGAAAGTGTTGAGCTGGCTTCGGCAGAGGAAAAAAAAGATTCCGTTTCAACACAGGTGTCAGTGAACGGCAGCACACGGCATCATTCTCAACTGTGTGTAACATTTTCGCTGAAAAAACTTTCAGCCGGAATAGCAGGTCCTATTGTTGGTGCTGTCTTCTAAGCCGCGTGTCCCGACCCATTAGGCGTCGCAAAAAGAATGCCATCAAATATCTCTTTTTTTCTCCGAGACGCAGCTTCCTAAATTGCACAGCACATTTAAGCTTAGGCAAGTATCATTCTCGTTTACCTCAAGTGTCTGCGGTGGCTGCGATGCACTCACACCGAACGCGAAGCCGTGGTTTGTAAGCGGGCTCCGATGGCTGAATAATTAATCAAAGCGGAAAGGTAAACACATGTGTAGTGAGATTTTGGTGCCCACAAGAGAAAGGAAACCCAGACTTGTCAAAACTGATCTGGTACACTGTATTGCAAATCTCATAGATCCTCGTTCGCTTTCCTGTTCCAAAAATAACTAATCACTGCATTACTAAGCGACATGACGGAGGACATTAATAAAAAACGGCATTTCTCCCTACTGAATTAGTGTGGATGGATGGTCGAGCCAAAAAAAAAAAAATTGGCGGTGGTTTAGCTCTGGTTAAACCTGGAGTGACGCGATAGCTACAGCTGGCCGATTGGAAATTGGTCACGTGACCAACCACATGACGAACCACGTGATCATCCACGGCGCCGCGCCGCCGGCAGCTGCTCCGCACCACGTGACCAACCACGTGACAGCGTGGCGGTGCAGCCACAGGGTGGCGGCGCCGCCACGCTGAAGGCTCGAAATGCTACCGTAATGTTGCTATCGCTACAAAACGCCTCGTTCCAAGTGGCCCTCGATTGAAAAGAATAAGGCATTGCGGCTCGGATTCTTCCCAGCAGTTGTGGTGATCTCCGCCCTTGCTGTGCACAACCCGGATTGCGGATGCTCATCCTGCACTGTCGAAGAGGCTAATTACGATTTTAAGCCTATTACGACTGCGTGCAGTCCTACTTGCCGAATTCGATGGCACTGGCTGTATGAGGAGGCGGAGGAATTTTTGGTTCCGCTTCCGCGACGCGCAACCTGCACTCGTGACGTAGTGTAGGCGCAGCGGGCCAGGCGTCGCTTTTAATTATCTCCGGCACACGAGCTTTTGCGCTGTTTCCTGCCTTCGGCCGTCGTTAATTCCCGAGGCAGATGTCTCTCGGGAACCGAGAGCGGCGCGTGCGCTTTGTTTTGGCGGAAACAGCGGCGTTCGCGTCCCGTGCGCCTACCTTTTTACGTCTCATTACTCGGCTGTTTGCTGCTCTGGGAACGCGTGACGCCCAGATAGAAGCGGCGCATGCGCAGTCGGGGCAGTGCCTCGCGCCGACCGCTTATTGTAGCGATAGCTACATTACGGCAGCATTTCGCGCCTTCAGCGTGGTGGCGCCACCACCCTGTGGCTGCGCCGCCACGCTATCACGTGGTTGGTCACGTGGTGCGGAGCAGCTGCCAGCGGCGCGGCGCCGTGGCTGATCACGTGGTTCGTCACGTGGTGCGGAGCAGCTGCTTCTGCCGGCGGCGCGGCGCGCCTGCGAAACCGAGCTGCCACAGCTGTGCGCATGCGCCGTGACCCAGTGAGACAGAGATGAAGGAACGCCCAGCGAGACGGAGCGGCGAAAGACTGACTTTGTAATTGAACTGAGCAAGTTCCACTCGGCCAGATGTAGCTATCGCGTCACTCCAGGTTTAACCAGAGCTGAACTGCAGCCAATTTTTCTTTTCTTCTTTATCACCCACGTTCGCTTAAAACATATCGCAAAAAAATTGGAGGACGCTAAGCTTCGCCTTTAAGAGTGGAACGCGACAGCGTGTTGCAGCGCTGCCAGTGTATTACTCACATACACATCAGTACACAAAGACCACAACGCATTGACTAGGTTTACTTTTATTCAGTTCGGAACCGACGAGTTTTCGTAACATGTCCAATAAAGACAAAAAAAGTCTTCGTAACATGTTCTGCGCTTGCTCGCCTCGCAACCGCGAAGACCTGGGTCTGAATCCCCGTATCTTTACAAGATTGTTTGGTGGAGGTTATCGTGTTACAACGCCGACAACGCCGATGCCAGATTTTCTGCGACACGAGCTCCTTAACGCTATCACGTTAAAATATGTACTCGCTGTAATCAGCAGCATGCACCAGCCTATTAGTAAACGTCACACAGTTTCCAGTCACATCAGCATGGTGTGTCCCGTGACTGCATGACTAGAGCACTAAGCCGAGTACATGGAACAGAGTGATTCAAGGTGGCGCTTTCTTTAGCTTCTTTTAGTGCTTGAAGGCAAAGCCGGCATTTTTTTCTACCTCATTGGATTTTACGTAAACTTCCACGTTCTTCTCCATCGTCTGACCACTTCTGCCAAACTTCGATGGGCGCCACGCAGCCGGGCGACGCTTTGTTGCAGGGAAAACTAAAATGAATCACCACTTGCTCAGCGTCGATGGCCTGCAAGGCTTGCCCCCCCCCCCCCCCCCCCTCCGTGTTTTTGCGCACTATACTACGCAAATGCAGGAAGTGGTTCCAAACTATTCAGAGCTTCTTGTTATCAGTAGTTATTTGCACAGTGGAAGCTACTAGGAGCGTCTACGGTCACTCTACCACCTCTAAGATTGCCTGTCTTTCTTCGTGATATATTCACTGGACGTTTCAAGCAGGTAATGCACGCCGGTAAAACAGTGGTCATGAACGCCGTCGCGTCTGCACTGGCTCCACTTACAGCACCGTGCCAATCATTCTTGTTTACAAACAGAATAAAGGTCTGTATATTTGCGCCTTATCAGCTACCGGGGCTAGCTAAACAGCGTAAGTTTTGCACAGCTGGCGTGGTTCATTTTGCTTTTTGGAGCACTTTCACGGCTCAATATGGAGCACACACAGAATTAACATGTGAAAATAGATATGTATTACTTCAAATTCTTTGTTTTCACTCGCATTATTAAGTGTCTCCCAACACGTAGTGGACAGCGCATGAGCACACAGCTGGGCTGCGGTCTTCGTGCTAATCTTCTTATGCGCGCATTTTTGCTTTTCCATAAGTATACGCTGAAACTCGCTGGGAACGTTTTAATCCTTTGCTTTTAAGCAATTAATGAGTGAGATGCCTACTTGGCGCAAGCTAAAAGGCGTAAGCTGGCCATCCGTGGGCATATAGGCGAAGTGTATGGAAATAGACTTCAGTTCTTTAACCCCACAGCACATTGGCTTGATAAAACACACGCCGCTCTAAGCATAAAGCCTTATTCTTGCAAAGTAATGCAGCATCATGATTTTGCTGGTAACACTACAATGTGGTAACAACAGCACATCGCGTTGCTGCTGCGGAGCCATTTGGCTCACTTATTGTAGTAGCAATCGACTACGTTACGAACGAGAATAATCCCCTGACAATAGTTCGGAGGCGAATAACGCATGCGTTCGGGATAATTGGTGCAACATAGCGCCTAGAAACAGCACAACGTACAGTAAGACTGTGTGTCTCCTCTCGGTCTGAGCTTATAAGCGTAAAGCAGTGGACTTCGGTAACTTAATATTGGCTCAGAGTGCCTGCTTACGATTGCGAGATCGAGGCGCTATCGCAAGGTACTCCAGATAGAAAAAAACTACCTAGTGCCTAAATATTAAGCCATTTCTCAATTATTTCTGAGAATGATTCGATCTGTTTATGCATATTCAAAATAAAGTTAGCACAACCAACTGAAATGAACAATATATATTGTGTTACATGTACTATATAAGCATATTTCCGACCTTCAATAGTTTAGGCTGGGGCCCTCGAAATCTTAGTAATCGCTTCCTATTCTTTCGTGCTGCCTTTTGTAATTTGTATCTATCTTTATTGTTACCTGTGTTTGGTGCTCTCCGCTACCCTCGCCTCGAATCGCGGAACATTTTGCCAAAAGCGGGGACGGCAAACCAGAAGAAACGGGGCCGATCTATCCTGGAAGCGAATAAATAGTTTCCGAACCGTTTACTGATTAAACAGCGGAATGTGAGGGTAGCTCAGGAGCGAAGCAGTGAACTGACGCAGCGCTGTGTATTCTGTACCTCTGTCAGAGAGTCGTTCCGTCATTATAAGCCCCCACTTGCATTCACAGAGCTCCACACGTGCACCCCCAGCGGTGTCTCGGGCACCGTCAAGCCGCCCCATGCACGTCTTCTTGCGGATCAGCGGGTTTATACAGCATGGCTAGTCTTTCCACGCTGACCGCATACTCGCTATCACGATACCCGAGCACTCCGTGTCCGGAATTAAAGTAACAGCTCCCAACACCCGCAACAGCACGAGACAGCGAAAGGTGAACTTCAAGCTAGTTTCTCAGCTCGCTTCCTTCCAAGTCGAAAGACAAGGCCTCAGAGGCACCGCCTCGCCTGCGCCGTGACTCCGTCTTGTGAGAACCGGGCTTCGCGAAGCGAAGCAAGGTACTGAGCGAGGAGGCTTGCCGTCTGTAGCAGCCGAAGCAAGGTGTACCTCAGACACAGGTTTGAAGTCCCGGACGTGCCTCGAAGCCGAAATTGGGTGCCGTCCAACACTACGAACACGGCACCCTCTCGCCAAATCTTCGACCGTGCTTCTCGCTCCCACTTTGTTTTCTATTTCTTTTCCTGCACTGCTCTTCTTGCCGCACCCAATTCCTTCGCAGCCTGCTCGCGCTCTTGGTGTTGTATCTGCACTGTTTGCTCCGACAGCATCTGTTCATTGTACGCCCAGCCTTGCTCGCACCGTCGAGCGCTGGAAGGCGTTACTGCATACCGTTCCACGCAAAGCTTCTTTACACGTTTTCTCGGAGATATTTGTGCTGTATGTATTCCTAACTTCCACGCGGCCTTACTATTTCAGGGTTGTTTGGGCCTAGCCAGTTGGTTTGCTTCCTGCCAAGCAGATCTGGGTCAAAGTCATTGTTCGGGAGCAACACCATTGAGATTTCAGGAACTACGGACACACTGCACGCACAGACATCAAGTATCCAGTGAACAGCGATGGGCACCTCTGAAATAGTTGCCGCTCCAAAAATGAAAAAGTGTAGCAAAAAATTTACCCGCCGCGGACTCTCAGTGGTTATGGCGCTCGGCTACTGATCCGAAATACCCGGGTTCGAACCCGACCGCGACGGCCGCGTTTCGATGGAGGCGAAACGCAAAATGCGCCCGTGTACTGTGCGACGTCAGTACACGTTAAAGATCCCCAGGTGGTCGAAATTATTCCGGAGCCCTCCACTACGGCACCTCTTCCTTCCTTCTTTCACTCCCTCCTTTGTCCCTTGCCTTACGGCGCGGTTCGGGTGTCCGCCGAGATGTGAGACAGATACTGCGCCAATTTCTTTCCACAAAAACCAATTTCCTTTCACCAAAAAACACAAGCGCTGCAGAATGCCCCCATTCTGAGCGCATTCCGGGCTGGCTTCCACTCTGAAATGCGAGAAAGGCTGCTCAACACGAAAAGGTAGCTGCTTACAGCAGGCAGGCCGCCTGTTATGAGTTTCTGCGAATCTCATGGGCTGCAGAAAGAGGCACGCCTCGGGGTGTTGACGGCAAGTTATTCTGGGTGCCCGCGCTGTCTGCAATATTGCTCTTTTGTCCCACCCGGTGGCTCGGTAACACGGCCAACACGTGCCAGAGATCCTCGTCCAACTGTTTTCGTGTGGGCGTCCCGACGACGAGTGGCTCGGTTTCTTTTCCTGGCCGCCGACACATCCCGCTTCGCGTTGTCGTCCGCAGAGCACTTCACGTTTCATCGGCAGCGTTTGTGCTGTATACCAGCCTTCTCGGAACAGAGCACCTCACGGAGATGTTCAAGGCAGTGTGTCTTGTAGCTGCCACAGGCCATGGCGGAAAAGGGTGGAGGGCGCCGCCTATTTTTTTCATGAAGCATGCAATACAGCTGCCAAAGCGTGAAGCCTGAAAAGTTTCTGGCGGTCAAATTTGTTTTTGTTTATAATGCAACACCACATTCTGCGGCTTCTACTTCAAATTGTTGTGGCAACGTTTTTGAGTTTATACTGCACAGTTCGAATCGATGCTCGCCGTCCAGGTCTAAGCTTTTATGGATAGTAACAGAGACCACCCACGTCATTCTAAGTCAACAATGTGTACACTGCCACAGAAATAGCTGAATGAGATGTGTGGATAACATCTTAAAAGAAAAAAAAATGTGAAATAAAAAAATTGTGGTCATGCAAATTTGATGTCGGCACTTTGAACGGTAACACAAAAGATACCTGTTGTGAGCTCGCTGGCAGAAAGACTTCATTCGCACTTATGCAGAAGGTGATTTTCTTTACGAGAGGTGAGTCGAAAATTGTTGCGGATTTTGTACATTGCCAAAACTTTATGAGTTGATTGTATCCGTGACTTGTTTAACTTGAAGCATAAACACCTACACCGTATCTTCCAGGCGCAGAGTTTTAGAGACAAAAACCGGGCTGTCGAAAGGAAAGAGGTCCCTCGAGGAGTTGAAAGGGAGGCGCTTCTCTCAACTTCCTCCCTGACCGTTGTGACACGTTTGCTCTTTCTAACCCCACTGCGGCGGCCGCGTATCGATTGAGGCTCAACGCAAAAGGTGCCCGTGTGCTGTGCGATATCAGTGCACGTTGAAGATCCTCAAGTGGTCGAAATTATTCCGGAGCCCTGCACTGTGACACCCTCTTTCTCTTTTTCATCTTTCACTCCCTCCAACATGCTTTTTTTAAATTCATTCCGCGGTTGAGGTATCCACCGAGAAGTGAGAGTTAGTGCGCCATTTCCTTTCATCAAAAACCACTATACGACTGCACCGGTGGACGCTTAATGTGGGCGACGCTTCCGTTGGATCGTTTCTAAGATGCACGACACCTGGCCTCCACAAGTATGTGTACGCTTATAGTAACTTGTGTATGTGCGGCCAGCGTCCACTGGCGCATCGTGTGTGCACTTATGGCCTGTTTTCAGCTATCAACAAAGATCAAAAACTGCTCTGACGATGACCTCGACACCCACCCATGCATAACCAAGCTCTTGGAATAGTGGGTGCACACTGCTCGAGGATGCGTCTCTGGCCGGAGCAGAACAACAACCCGCGAAAATTTTACGCATGAAGATGCGGCGGGACGTGGTCGTGTCCCAAACGGAGTTCGTGTTAAAGCCATGTGCTTGAGCCCGCCGTGAGAAGATGCAGTCTCGCACGTCTCTTCAGTCTCTTGTGCCTTTCACTTGCGAAGCTCGTAGAGTTATTGTTTCCAAAACGATGCCTCTCACTGCTCCAAATTGAGGCAGGAATATGAAAACATAAAAACTCTATGGTGTAGTCCAGCCAGCAGTTTGGATTTTAAAAATGGCAAAGCGCACCAGCAGAGCAACAGCATGCCTTTAAATACCTGGCTGTAGAGGTGCGGGCAACGCGTGTACTGTGACCGAGCAGCATGCTGGTGTCGAAGCGTGCGCTAGCCTATCGTCGTGAACGTTGACAACGCAAGCCTTGCCATGTCTTCTGCCAACGCTTCCGAACTGCCCTTGTCGTATCATTACTGGCCTCGCATCGCAGGTAGCAACCGGTGACAAGCAACACGCCACCGCTCGACGAGCGAGCAGTTTGCTTGCCCAGTTCTCCCTCGTCTTCCCTAATGTCCCCTGTCTCCTTTCCCAACAGAGTACCAGCTACTGACGCGTAGGGGGGAAAAAGGTACGCAGAGCTCGTCAAGGCAAATGCTGCCACACAAAATAACAAAAAAACAGACCTGAACGGGGCCAAAGGATAGGCAGTACAGGTAAGGTATATATAGCGCGAGGAGAGTAGGGTCCTCTCCAATCTCTGTGCGCGTTCCTGTCACGTTCTCTGTCGCAAGCGGCTTTGCGCTGCCGGCTGGGCCTAATCCTTCTCGTCAGATGCCCGCGTTCTCGACAAATCTCGTTTCCCTCGGGAGCCCAACGCGGCAGCGACGTGGACGCGTAGCCGCTTCGGTTTAGGTCCACAGAAACGCGCCGACTCCCGCAGACATTGCAGGCTCTCGAAATTGCAAATCCTAGGTGCAGCATGACGCGAATAGAAATCTGGGCGGCCAGATAAGGAAAGCAAGGCGGCAAGCAAGCGTCATAACGTGATACTGCCAAATTTTACAAGCTTCAGCTTCTCTGCGTTTCTGATGTGGCTGCGTCATGAAGACCAAACTACATCTCTGCTGAACTATAACTGCAGTGTAGGCCGCACAAGTCTGAATATGTGCCGAAAAACATTGGGCAGCAAACAAAATTTTTGCAGCCTCCTGTGGAACATATTTGAAGCAGTTGCTGTCGTTCTCAGCGAAGCTCTCGCTATGCGATGGCGCAGTGTTGTTACGGTTTATTTCCCCGTGGATACATGGGGGCTTGTTCCGGGTGCAAACAGTTCGCGAGGCATGAAAGATTTCCCAATGTCCACACACCCGAATTTCCTCGCCACTCATATGGAGGTGGTCACCACGATTGTGGGTCAGCCGATCCACTAGAAATTAAGCACGCGCATGTACAGTCTTAGTCAAACGTCTTAAGGCCAAATGTTTTTTCGCTTCAGCCGCATAACAGAGTCATTACGGCACTATTAAAGGGCGAGTGACCTTAAAATGCCAGCAGTAGGTTTCTTCTTGCGGTAGGGAACCTTCCTGCTTGACTTTTGCTTTGAATGATCCGCTACACGGAACATTCTAGGAACATTCATCTCGGTGCAGCTGAACGCTGTGCCCATAAGACTTCTGACCAAGACTGTACCTTTCTGCCCCAGACTTTTTTTTTCACTCGCACCTGACTCGGCCTCCTTAGTGCTATACAGCGAGCAATGCCTGATAACTATTGAAAGAGTCTTTTATGGCCCGAGAGCTGCCAGGCCTCTCAAGAGTGTCAGCCTACAGAGCGATTAGCAACATGATTATCGTATCCTCGATGCAGTATCGCTGTATGGGTCACGTGACGGCTGGGAGACGGTGCCACGTTCGCATAGCGGGGTGTAAAGCGTTTCACGAGACCGTAGCAGCTGCGCGTACAGATGCAAGCTTCTGCACAAAAATATTCGCGAATCGGTGTAGGCGCGCAATAGCACTTGCATAGAAATGCAGCCGCTGTGGCCACGATGGAACCAGCGACCTTGAGATCAGCTGTTAAACGTCATAGCTATGCCGAACCATCCCGCAGGAAGTTTCCCGGTGCTCGTTCTGTTAATGGTCACAGATAAATAAAAGCCTGTGTTGCGCATCTTATATTGCATTTGTGTGCAATAACACGGAGCGATCGTTAAAACTGTTTTCTGGTGCACACTCATTAGATATCATGATAGCACTCAGTTATAAACACTTCGCCTCTGTTTCGTTTTTCCAGAATGCCTCTCCGAAGGCTGTGGCCAGATATGCGTGGAATCTCGTCTGCAGTCCCTCGATGGCCTTGCGGCAACCACGCTTTACGGCGGGTTGGTGCAACGAGGCTTTGTGCCTCGAAGATGAGGTGCCCTCATGTTTCACAAACGCTTCTACGCGAGAGGTTCACGCTTATTTACTCTTCGGAGATGGGATTGTGCCTGGATGCGTTTTTACTACTTCTCGGATCTTTTTACGCACCGTTCGTCCTCCTGTACTGTACCGGCACCAATTTCCCCAGAGTTCGTTTCTTCCAGCTTAAAGCACGGTTTAGATATCACTACCTGACGTCACCAGGCGTCCTATCTGCGCAGTTTGAAAAACAGAATAGCTTCGCCGTTTTTCCGAGAATTTACGGTCGAGCGTAGGCTCTGGCGCTATAGACGCCAGGTCCTCTCCGGCGTGTGCTCACCACGTCTCTAAACTTCGCGCAGTAAGGAAAGCACTACTGATGCAGCAACGCATCCGACGCATGGCACAAAGAGCGTTGGTGCAATGGCGAAGGCGACGGCCTCTTAAAATACTCAAGCATGGCTCATGTGAGACGCGGCTGACTGCGAAAGGAAGGACAGCCCGCCTTTAAGCCACACGTGATCACTTCTTTACTGCTAGCTTCGCGAAGATCGCCTCGTGCGACCAAGCTTGCTCAAGACTGCCTTGAAACGAACGACGTGAACTTATCCGCCACGCCGTGACAGGCGGCTGAGCGCCAAGTTGCTAAAGGTGCAATGGTCACAGCGACCTGGAGCCGTACTCCTGAAATCCAAACTGAGGCAATTTCTTTGTGCTTGAATGAGGAGCAGTAAAAAAAAAAACATACGTGCGCCCTTTACATCGCCCAGCGCATATCTCCTCGCCTTTGAAGTTCTTTTTATTTCAAAGAACCATGCACTGCAACTTGCCTATAGTAACCAGCTGTCGAACGCGATACCGCGCTCTACGTGTGCGAACCACCTTCGACTGTTCAGTACACACTGAAAAAGTGCAAGCCAATAACAAACCGCCCCTCGCCAAATCGTCCGGCAACGTTCAGGAAAATGAACGGTTGTCTAGTGGCTCTTTGGCGAATTGTAACTATTGCTGCATTCCCCGGAAGACGGCTATCCATGCACTGACCACGAGACCGTTCAAATTCGACTTCGCGTTGTGGCAAAGCAGAACCGGAACAACTGTTACCCTTGCCGTGCAGTACGTCGGAAACACGCGGTTCTACCACGAGCGCCCCTTGAATAGCTGCCAAAATGTGGCTTTCTTAATATGAATGCTGATGTCAGAAGACTGTCTATGAACAATTTTGTCAGCACTGGTGCGTTTCTTATTTTGCTGGCATATCTAGCGTCATGCGTTGTCTCCTAACTACTTTGTTCTCGAATGGTAGCCAGGACACCCGGGACCAGAATAGGTCGCGCTTTATAATTCTTGACGATTGAGTACAAAAAAATTCTTTAGACAGTCTATAGACTGTCCATAGACTTCTGTCTATACACTATATAGACTGTCTATAGACAAATCATATATGCAGTCTATAGACAATCTATTCATTTATGGCAATACACCTTTAATAGACTTTTTCTATAGGCTCTGTAGACTATGAAGAGACAGAAAGAAATATCTATAGGAAGCCAATCGAGTCTATAGGAAGTCTATAGACTGTCCATAGACAATTTTTATAAGCGATTGCTCGTCTTCCTTTGAGGAGGTGAGGAAAAAGTGCGTTATCGACTGCATGGTAAAAAAAATGAAAAGGTTGATAAAGCGCGTGATTAAATCTCGAATGGGCTGCGCAATATTAGAACCACGGTAGTAAGGGCATGCAGTAAGGGCATGCAGTGGACGAGGTTCTGTCGTGTTTAGCACCAGTGCCAGCAGCAGATGCGCTTTCTCGGCGATTATGAGCGTATGCCCCCTCAAAGAGACCGCGCCCTGCACACGTCTGCGATTGGCTATTTGTAATGACAGACTACCAGGGTTCAATTGTCATGTCGGGGGAGGGAGTGGGGCGGGGTAGTGCATTCTATCATTTCGATAGTGCACTGTTATTTCGTGGTATGTAACCATGCGCTCCCTGGCCGATCACAGGTTTGGGCAGCCCACAGCCCGGTTGAAGAATACCCGGACATAATCGTGGGCTTCTTCATTACCAGGATGGGAAGAATGCGCAAGCAACCATATAATTTCGAGGCGCAGCGTAGCCAGGTTATATTCGACAAGAGCACTGCTTCCAAATAAAATGTTAGTGAACAGATAAAAGTGTACTGTCCGACGCTGGAGATAGGCTGGTGTAAGAGGCACAGTAGCTAGACGCTCTCAGCAAAGCAAAGATGAAAAGCAGATACCGCCCCGTAGCGGTTGAAGCATCGCCCCAGGCATTAAGCCTCCTTTGTTCGAGCAGCGCTCGTAACCGAGTCAGCCCTCGCTAATTAAGACGAACGGGACATCATTTCCCCTTTATTCGCGAACGAGACGCGCCACCCGACTCCGTTCCGGCGTCGCAGTTTCTACTTATTGCTCGCAGTAGCAGCAGCGATGGACGAATGCGCGGGTCTTAGTAACCGCAGCCGGAAGAGCGGTCTGGTGGTGAAACTAATGACGCTTGGCCGAAGTTGAAGCAGGCGGTGCAAGGAGTGAGGGAATACTCCTATGCCATACTTCTTGATTTTACAAGATTGTGGCGTGTACGAGGCTCATAAAAATCCTTAGCTTGGCTACTCTGGTCGAAATACAGCTTTTGAAAGTTCTGGATATGTGGTCACTCTAGGGTGACATCTTTGGAAAGGGGCAATATTTTTCTAACATTTTTTTTATCTTAAGAGGGGTTAACTTGTTTCGAAAAAAATATTCAACTACAATCACAATGGGAAAGGCAATGTCAGCAGTTTATTTCGTTTTTCTTTCTTTCTCCGCTTTTTGATTCAATGTCATGTTACTCAGCTTCGCATAATGCAGCGCACACTGCTAGTCGTTGCACAGCCAGTTATGATGGCGTCGTGGTTCATCACATCATATTATGCCTTCGATAGAAAGCCTACTCTAACTATGCTTCCGGATCCAATATTAGCCACTGCAAATAGGTAATGCTGCGTTAATAATATTCACGCACGGATGCATGTGATGCATGCGGGCCGTGGGCAAGAAACGCGCCCCGCACACGAAAAATTTGAAAAGGCTGGTGCTTCTACAGCTCGTCGCTAACCAAGCTGGCCGCGGCGTGTCGCCAGCACTGTGAGCGATGCTTCGAAAAATGTGCGGATATAATGAATGGAAGACAAGTGGGGATATGATTTCGGGCGCGCACCAGCATTATGAACGCCCCCTCTCCACTTTATTGTCGGTCTCTATCTGCAGCTTTCATTTTTCTTTTTCGCTGAACAGATTGGGAGACCGCGTTCATTTTTCCTAATTAAGATCTGCATTTGCGAGCCGGGTAATTTGAGGCATGAATTGCAGAAAAGAGGGAGGGCGGGCAGCTGCATTGGGCGCTTCCCTTTGCACCCTTTGTCCCGTTTTCGCCCGCAAAAATTTCGTTCCCGACAATCTTCGCGAACGGAGTGCACGCGGGGCTGCATCTCCTTCTGAGCGGGACGCTTTCATGCACTTGGGGAAGCGGTTTGCTCTGCATGATTGCGTTGCTCTGAGTAATTCCTCACTACTCCGATGCATGCGATCATAATTCATGCTAAACAAACAAATAAACCACGCGTTCGAGTTTCCCATTCGGCTCGTGAACTCTTTAATCGTGTCTAGCTTTCTCTTGTCTGTACTAGGTGCTACCGTTTTTTAACGAATGAACTCCTTTATGGTGCATTACGTCACATCATGTTCCCTTTGCTGGCGCACAGAAAGGTTAAATCCTTGAAGGTCGCGTTCCATTCATTAAGTTCCGTGAACCTTTTTGTAATTTACCCGCAAACATTTTCTGCTCGGAGTTACTTCACGCAGTCTTTCTGAGAAAAGAGTGAGGAAAAAAGATTGCGTACGTAGATCAGCCGATAGTACAGTGACACGTAACTTCAGCTTCACCGAGATCAGATGGCCATAAGTTAGGCGTGGGAGGCGAAGAAGCACGTTTTCTACTAGTGCAGAAAATTTCGTAAGTCTGTTTCTAATTTCGTCTAGAATCACCTTGCGCCTAGCATCCTTTCCATCGCTAGCTCCGCTATCCTTAGACTACATAGTCCTTTGTTGGGTTCCAAGTTTGAGCCACATATTTGAGCACTGACAGGTTGCATTGGTTACATACTCTTCTCTTTAAGGGTATTGCTAGTCTGATGCTCATATGCTGATGCACCGTCGTCCGTTCTTATTCTGCGACTAAAAATTTGTTGGAGGCACTTATCTCTTAAGTGCGGGAAGGCGAAAACCGTTTGCGACTCATTGCACTGATTTGAATTTGCCGCGCTTAAATTCACGACAGAGAAGAGCAGCTTGCGCGAGCGTGGCGCCACGTGACCTAGGTCACGCGGACGAGGGAGCGATGTAACGGACGGACGGTCACCGCGAGTATGAGCCATTAAAGGCTTTCGCCTTGATATATCACAATTTGGGTCCGCAGAGATTTCACTGGCGAGAAAGATGCACTCGCTGTCTTTTTCAGAAGCCTTGTTGCCGAGCATAAACGGCTGCGCCTTCGCAAAACGGCTGCATATTAGCTCTTTCTAAGTATACTGAGTTTTATGCAAATCGTGGAACCTTCCTTTCGGACGTCTTCAACCCTTTGGTAGAACTTCGCCTCAACAGTTTCGAAGAACATCTCAAGAAAATTGAAGGTTTCTCCCTGTTAATCATTGCATTTATGTTTTTCCTACTCCAGACAGATCTTTAGCCAGCAGTTCCAGCTTGCTGTGTGAACTAGCGAGCAACTCAATTAGCCATTTTGTCCGGATATTGCACCCTTTCTTTGAGACTATCCACTGGCCAATTTCTTCGCGCGGCTAAACGGCGAAACGGGCGATATAGCATCAAAAACAAAAGCTGTTTTTTGAGTACCTTGACAAAGCAGCAGGCGTCAGCCGAATATTTGTCAGAAAAAAAAAGCAAGAATATGTTCATGTTTTATGTGGCATCGAATGCATTTGAATAATTTAATACAGTATAGCTTGCACGAAAAGACAACTGCGACAGCACTCTCTGTTTACCAGGGAAACAAACCATCGAAAGCGGCTTGAATGGTTTTGTCTGTGCTGTTCCCCGCGCGCTCTTTTTTCGTGCGTTGCTTCATTGCTGTGCTGTTTTTCCCTCCCTTATGTTGTCGACCCCCCCCCCCCCCTCTCACTCTTCCATCCATGCTCGTGCGTTGCCCAGCCGTGCGGCCGCATAAGAAAAGAAGAACTGCACTGGAGCTCAGTCCTTTTTTTGCATCCACTGATGACTGCCACACGTGTGTGAGAAATGAAAACTTTAAGCGGGAAGGATAAAGAGGAATCAGCAGGAATATGTCCGCGCGAATTGAAAGACAACGCGAAATGATTGTAGGGCCGGCGTGGAAACGGCATGGAAGTGGAAAGTCTGCACAGCGGAGAATTTCAGGAGAGTCTGGGACTGGGTCCCACAGCCATATTTATATTCGTAGAATTCTCTTCCTGTGTTTGTTTAGTTTCTTGCTACGATCGTCAAAAACCGCTTCAGAGTGCTATGACCGTTGGTGCACGGCTTTCGTCCCCGCCAAAGCGACATGCATAGAATCAAGAAAAACAAAAACGCTGAATGTGCGAAATAAATAAGGAAATGGGAACTTGGTACCCAGAGGCCGTCTTCGCGACCTTGCGAGCGACGGATCGAAAATTCATTTCCCGCTGCGGTCAGGTCGCGAAGGAGGAGGATTTCGTACCCGGCCTGTTATCTCCTCCTTCCCATGTGACCCGCATGTGGCGCCATCTATATTTCATCATCGTGAGCGCCTTGGATGTGGGTTGTACAGGCACGGTGCCAGATATCCGGCAACGCCTCTTTGCCCTCTGGGCATCCATGTAAGTGCAGAAAAATCAGTTACTGCGGTCGCCTTACCTTTTTTTTTCGTATGCCCTTTACTTCGCCTGGAACGCTCGTCTTACTACGCTTAACCTGTAGTACCAGGTGGCTTTGTTGAATCAGGCACAGGAGCTGCAGAGAACCTTAGTAATAGGCTGTAGTAACGTCTACTCTCTCCCTGTACTGCTGCTGTTAACGCGTTCAGTTATTATTCGATCTGCAGGTTATCATAGAGGAAACTACTTATTTTGGTTTAAGTCATGTCAGTGCCATTTAAATTCAATTTTAAAGCGATATTGATTCGGCGCAGTTTGGTTTGGAGTCTAATTCAGGCCTTTCGAGCACTGTATTACCAGGGCAAGATCCTCTATGGTTTTCCGAAGCGAATATATTCAATGGTGTCTCTTTGCTCATGCTCATGATCTGTCATGAGTTCACTGTTCTGCTTTTACAAGTCAGTGGCGAAGTGGCAAATGCTTTCCTGCCGACATCGCTGTGACCACTGACGAGTTTCACCGATGAGCCCTCGTAAGCAAAATCCACTCATGCCTTCATTTTGTAGCGAAAGCTACATTGGCCACGAACTCGTCGTTTCGCGGTGCTCGCAGTCCCACCGTGGTCGCACCGTACCACGTGACCAATCGCGTGACGAACCACGTGACCAGACAACCGGACTAACCTGGACTTGCAATCAATATTAATCAAGGCTACCCAAGCTACGCCTTAGCTTTCGCTGCGTATATCTTGGCACAGCCGAGCTAAGCGGTGTTTTTTTTTTGGTGTTCTTGATGTATGTTACTTGTTGCTTATTTTATTGTATCCTGTGTTTTTGACTGCCATGAAGTGTTCTGTACTGCTGCAGATTCTTTTTCTGAATGGTGTTGAAAGGTTCTTTTATACGCATTTTGTTTAAGCTGAAGTGTATTTAACAAAATCTGTTTCTAACTTTTTGAAGATAAATGTTTTTTTTTTCAAACTGCTGCCGAATTGTACATGAGGGGGCCGGGCTTCGTCAAGCCGCAATCATGCGGCTTTTACCCGCCACCCCCTCTTTCTCCTTGGGAGAGAAAATAAAGATTTGATTTGATTTGATTTGAAAGCCACTGCCAATTTTTTGGTAGCATCTCACACTACAGGGATATGCCCAAAATAGTGGCCTTTAAACCGTTGTAACGATTTTTTCTTTCCGCGTGTTATCCTTAAGAAGTAAAAAATCTATGCCAGATAACAAAACCTATCAACACAGCGAAACGAGAGCCGCCTCTGTCTCACAGAGTATTCATGGGAAATTAAAAGGGGAGTGCACCACTAGGGGATGGGGGGGGGGGGGGGGGGGCGCCATTCGCACTTCTCCTGGGCCGTTATAATCGAGAATAGGCCCGAGCGGCGGGGCTTTCTTGATATTATTTCGTCATGAATGATGGCACTGCCGATGGCATAGGCTGCTCCGAAATGCGATTAGAAATTAAAATCTTCGTTGCGAAAGCAACCTCTTCGATCGTAACGCGCGTGCAGCAATTTGTCCGAGCATCGTTTCTTTTTGTTATTTTCAGAGGAATTGGGAAGGGCGCTCGGGTGAGGGGCATGGAGAGCCGTACATTCTGTACTTTGCTTTTAACGCGACAGCGTTAAGGAGCTCGCGTCGCAGAAAAGCCGGTGTCGTCGGCGTCGTCGTAAAGCATAGGCCGTGAGCGAAAAATGGCGCATCTCGGTGGACACCTGAACCGCGCCGTAAGAGAAGGGATTTTAACGCGACAGCGTTAAGGATTGATTGATGGATTGACGGATTGATGGATTGATTAATTGAAGAATTGATTGATTGATCGATGAATTGATTGATTGATGAATTGATGGATTGATTGATTGATCTATCGATCGATTTTTCCTTCCCTTACGGCGCGATCCGGGTGTCCAGCGAGAAATGTGAGACAGGCGTCATTTCCGTTCCTTAAAAGCAATTGTTCATTTAATTTTCCCCCGCCGCGGTGGCTCAGTGGTTAGGGCGCTCGACTACTGATCCGGAGTTCCCGGGTTCGAACCAGACCGCGGCGGCTGCGTTTTTATGGAGGAAAAACGCTAAGGCGCCCGTGTGCTGTGCGATGTCAGTGCACGTTAAAGATCCCCAGGTGGTCGAAATTATTCCGGAGCCCTCCACTACGGCACCTATTCTTCCTTTCTTCTTTCACTCCCTCCTATATCCTTTCCATTACGGCGCGGTTCAGGTGTCCAAAGATATATGAGACAGATACTGCGCCATTTCCTTTCCCCAAAAAACCAATTATTATTATTATTCATTTAATTTTCCTTCCCTTACGGCCCGGTTCCGGTGTCTGCCGAGTTATGTGAGACAGGCGTCCTTTCCTTTCCTTAAAACTAATTTTAATTTCATTTTCCTTCTCTTAAGGCCCAATTCGGGTGTCCAGCGGCAATTGTGGGACCGGCGCCTTTTCCTTAAATTGTCCAACGGGCCACGCGTCGCGCCAAACGGGCGATGGCGTTCCGTGTACTCCTCGGCAACGCTGCGGCACGCTGTCGCGTCTCACTCCAATTTTTTTTACTCGGGCCCCGACAGTCTGAGGACCATCCAAACGCAGTTTCTTGCTAGATATGCTGTCACTAGGAGACATTTTTATGAAGCTTCTTTTTTTTTCTGTACACCACATTTTTGTCTCACTTCTTTTCTTGCAATAGGTTTCGAGTGAAGCGAATCAAAACAACCTCTGGCACCTACGTAAAAGCATTCGCGCTCGTCGCATCATCCAACCAAGCTGAAACAAGCCTATTCTCCCCAAGAAACGGTCAAATGAGGCTTCCACGCATGCAGTGTTTGCAAGCAGGAGCCCGGAAGCGCACGTCGAAAAGCGAGAAAGTTGTGCACCTTTTTTCGTTTCTTCTACGGGCGCATAACTTTTTCTTTAACCAAGAACGACGCAATTTTTCCTTTCTATCCAGCCCAGCTCTCTGCAACCCGCGCTAATGGGAGCAGGAATATGGATCCACGCCTTCTGATCTCCTCCCGTGTGGGACTTCTCTGACCCTCACTTTCTGTGCGGGGGGCACAGACCTCATGGTTTCAACCGAAATTGAAGAATTCCTATTATGGTTTATGCTTGGCATATGAGTGTGAAGTATCTTATTTTATGCATTAATTTAAGCGGCAGTTAAAGATAACAATATTACCACCGCGTGGCAGGTGTGCAGGGCTGCGCATTTATCAGTGCTTCGCATTAACGTCAAACGAGAGTGACAACAAACAACTCTAGAGACCATCTGAACGGCGCCTACATGCAATTCCGCAAGTTTACTTGAGTGTGAAACACTCTACAGCAACCGTTGCTCCGTGAGGGATGAAACATTGCACAATAACTGAGACGATTTATGAAAACCCGCTCTTTAAGGGCACGGACAGGAAGGGAGACACACACACACATTGCATAGTAATGGCGCAGTGAATAGCTCTGGTGTCGCCTTGTCTATAGGAGTACGTAGTGCACCCATTACTGTCTGTGTACTTCTGGCACTTAAATCCAGTGCCGTTGTCGAAAATTAGGCTCATGTGGTTACAACGTTCCATCTAAATGCCCACAGTATACCCTTAAGGAACCGGGCCTTTAAGACAAATTGTACAATGAAAGCATGACTGAGCTGGTAAACCATTTTGCGGGCACAAAATGGCAGAATGAATGGTCTATGGGGGTTTAACGTCCCAAAGCGACTCAGGCTATGAGGGACGCCGTAGTGAAGGGCTCCGGAAATTTCGACCACCTGGGGTTCTTTAACGTGCACTGACATCGCACAGTACACGGGCCTCTAGAATTCCGCCTTCATCGAAATTCAACTGCCGCGGCCGGGATCCAACCCGCGTCTCTCGGGTCAGCAGCCGAGCGCCATAGCCACTGAGCCACCGCGGCGGCAAAATGGCAGAATGAAAGGAGCTCCTGTTTTGTACCTTCTTGTTCAATTATCGTACGGTCGGAGCGCTTTTAAACCGAACAATTCATAAAAGGCTACGTTAATAACTTAACGTACCGCATTACTGCTAAAACAGGCTGAGCTATGCGCGAGTAATCTTGTCACAGTGCAAAGCAAGCAAACAAACAGACAAATGGAAAACGATTGGTCTCAAACCGCACTGCGCAGAACTTGGTGCAGGCTTCTCAGTCTGTCAGAGTGGATATCTGGGCAGTCGCCTTCGTCAACCCTTTAACGACGGCGCCGCCACGGTGGCTCAGTGCTTATGGCGCTCGGCTGCTGGCCCGAAAGACGCGGGTTCGATCCCAGCCGCGGAGGTCGTTTTTCGATGGAGGCGAAATTCTAGAGCCTCGTGTACTGTGCGATGTCTGTGCACGTTAAAGAACACCAGGTGGTCGAAATTATCCAGAGCCCTTCACTACGCCGTCCATCATAGCCTGCGCCGCTTTGGGACGTTAAACACCCATAAAACCAAACCTTTAACAACGACGGCCAAGTAGAGGCACTGCGCTGGTTCACTCACGCAGTCGAAGACACCATCCGGTTATAGGGACAGAAGCGGCCGCTCAGTGTATGAACCGAGCCGGCGCCGCAGGTTACGAAAGCGTGTGGAACAATGGAGACGTTAGATTCGTTCAGGCAGTTTCCACTGCAGGACGAGCTGCGAAAGAAGTGAACAAGCTTGGCCTTGAAAGGGAAAAAAAGGACGAAATCGAAGAAATTATTTTTCTCCCCGTCAAAATAAAACGGCCGAAGTTAGCTTCGGCCGTTATTTAGGAGATTTTTCATTTCGGAATTTTTTCTGAAACTCTTCATTGCTTCTCATTGCGTGATGTCTTACATCCCCGTCCCCAATCTCAATTTATAGCCTACTGCAGGTTTGACAAAATTTGAAAGAAGTTACCGTTCCATTGTGCGATCATGATAAGAGGCACTAATACCGGAGCAGATATCTCAGTTCTGCATCAGGAGTAAGCTTGATGGGCCAACATACAAATTGTGAGGACTGCTTAAATAGTCGGGTGTTTGCAGGCGCTTCAAGATGCCCACACAAGGAGTTTCAGTCCTCTACTGGCCCCCTTTCCGAGAAAGTGCATGGCCAACTCTCATTCCGGTTGTGCAAGGCGACACCATTCAGCTATCGAATGCTTTTTCGCCTTTCGTCAGATCGCCACATAAATGCATCTCTTGCAGTCGCACACTGCGTAACGGCGCCTATTTCTGCGCGCTTGTGCCACTGCATGCAACTGCACCGGAACGGAGAACAACCGCACTGTGACCAGCCGCAGCGGTGTTTTAGTTCTGGGCTTTGGAGGGCGCCGTTAATCCCGGGTTGCGGCGGAGGACAACGAAACAACGAAGATCGGCTAGAAAGGAGAGATGGCGGCGAGCTCCATTCCGGGCTAGTTATTAATCGCATCGGTTAAACCAGGCCAAACCACACATAGCCTTACATATTCAGGGTGCGTTGCAACCGCCAGCGCCGGAATTCAGACAAATGTCGTCGCAGTGCAGGGATGGCAAGTGCCGACAGCGCCCGAGAGACGAGGACGAAGGCTGCGACCGCATGTGTCCGCATGCTTTCCTTCCCTCTTCCAATCTATCAGACTACATACTATTTCCACTGCTTTTCCCGTCAAAAATTTCCTGTATCCAGTAATTAACCGCCTGTGTCTTGGCCACTCCCCCGTAGTGGGTATGTGCCAGCAACGTCTGAGGCCTTCCTTCCTTCCTTTCCGCGGCAGGGCTAATGAAGAAGCCAATGTAGAAGCTTGGGCAAGTTGGTGTCAGATCATTCTTAAAACAGCCTACAAAAGTAAATGGAAGGCAATATTACCGAGAAAATTTAATTTCACCGCCTCCGTTTCATGCATCCTAGAATAGATGTATGTATGCTTTTGTATGTATGCATACTTTTGTATGTATGCTTTTGTCGCCGTCAAAAGTAAATGGAAATGTACACACTAGTGCGGCCTTACAACAGCCGATTTATTGCGAAGGAACCAACTTTTATATGTAGGTTGCGCAACAAACAAAAAATTTGAAAAAACACAAAAGAGGGAAATGTCACAAAGCTCTGTCGATATATGTTAGCTGATCTCTACTTCTCAATGATAAATTAACTAGCAAAAAGAGAAGGCCCATGAAAGCAGCAAAACCGTGTCGTTTACTAATCTGACAGAAGAGATAACACCACTGCCGGGTGTGCTATAAAGAGACCAGGTATAAAGTTAACCACATCATTTACCATGGCACTTCCTGAGCCTCATACAAAAACATTATATATCGGCCACAATTCCATAAGAAAACTATACAGAAATAAAGCCATCTGTGTGCATGGTTATATATTCTGATTTTATTAAGAGTACGCCATCGTTACGGGATTTTGGGGGTTGGTTTAGGGAGACGTTACGAACATAGCTGGCACAAAAGGAACGAGTGGTCCGTGCAGACGGAGTGAAAAAAAGAAAGCGAAGGCACAATTCCCACGACCAGAGAAGCAGTTCGTGTATAATGTCGCCAATCAGAACGCATTGAGAGATGCGGGTACAAAGCTAAACAAGTTGGGGCGTGAAGTTAATACGATTGCGTTAGCTGAGATCACCCCTGCCCACCAACTTTGCTGCTCGCTTTCGTTGTTGCAAAATCTGACGGGGCTGCGACTCCAAATATGCAATTAGGCTTAATAAATATGTCTCCCTAATGAAATATTTCAATTTAGAAAGCGCGAGGGAAACTGACGAGTCAAATTAAAGATTACATACGTAAGTTTAGCTGAAGCGCGAGGCCATATCTGTCTGCGTTGTTAGCCTATTTTTTTTTAGAAATGAAAGATGGTTACGGCTCAATATAAAACTGCTGCTACCACAAGTATTGCGAAACCGGTGAAAACCGGAGACAGCTAGCGCTCGCTTACAGCGCAGCGCTTTAGAGTGTCTCGTTGCGGCTTTGCCAATCCGAGCCGTCACTGAGTTTCTGTTGCGTAAAACCATAATGACGCCGTAAAAAAGTTGCGTATATATAGTAAGGTTTCCTCACAACAGAGTGCGCTGTTGCAGGCACCACCCACAGCACGTGCTCGAAGCGGTTGCGACACTGCACTCTGTCGGCCGAAGAAGGCAGCTCATGTGGCCGAAGATGCGTGCAAGCAAACATGCAGTTGAGCAGAGCAACTAGAGTTGGCATTCCGGGGCGCTTCGGAGGAACATTTCGACGGGGAGCGCAGAAAACCAGTTCGGTATTAGGGAAGTTAAACTGAGAGGCGCACTTGGTCATTTCGCCTGCGATTGCGCCGATAGCCACAGGTGAGCGACAGTTTGGAAGGTAAAAACAACAATCTTACGACCGCGGAGTGTATACGGAAAGCTTGGGCTCGAACCTGTATTTGCCGCCCCCTCAGGCGTTCTCCATCGCACAGAGCATATCCGTAGAAAACAAACAATCATACAAAAGAAAACCCCCGAAAGTAAGGACCGCTTTGTGCCGACAAGGGGGTGAAGCAGGAACATACACACAGAAGATTATCGGAGGTAGGAGTCCTGTCTTTAGCGTCCTTTGTCCGCGTCTTTTTGCCCTCTTACAACTTGATTAAAGAATGTTTGCCCACATTCAAATTTTGATCAAATTTTAGTTTTTGGACGACGCACTTCCGACGACAAAACAGGGTGTCACCACGAAGGGAACATGGCACAAGCAGTACACCAGAAATTACTAGGAGCGCTAGAGGAGTTCGCCCTTTTGCGCGTAAGGCACAATAACCGTCAATATTTTGCCTTCAAGGTCAGAGCAGTACTTTTAAGTTGTCAGTGCACTGTTTGGCTAGATTCCTCTCACAACATTGTACCTTTAAATTTAGTGCCGCCTAGTTCGCATACAGTTCCCTTGCTCTTTTTTTTTGTGTGTGTGGCTGTCTTACTAAATCATAACAGGTTAGCTCCGCTACTTGTTTACTTTCTATGCTGTGCCCATCCATGAGGACTCGCGGATCCGTTTTGTCTTTTAAGGGAGCACGTGATGCAGTGAAACTTTAGACCAAGGAAACAGCGTAGCACGGGAAGTCAGGTTTGGGAGGCGAGAACATTCGCGCAGGCTGGTTGGTACACATTTTGCGCTAGAAATTCGGCGCTTTCTGTGCGTTCGGTTTAGTGCATGCCTTATTCTTGCTCTGTTTGGCTCCGCTGGTTATGGTTTGCCAAGTTTTACTTTGGGCCAGCTAGCCTTCACCAGCATTTTCATCCACGCTGAGTGCGCGGATTTGGCCTTTTTCGCAAGGATGATCCCAGCAGTCCATTCGCGTCTAACAAGCTCGACAATCGGAGATCGCTCGACACCACTGCTCGCTGCGTTCGAATACGGCGCGAGTCAGTCGGGTGCGGAGTGCCCGGAACTGCTTCATTAGGACTTCCGCAGTTGCGTGGCGCTGGCTCTCTCCGGGAATCGGGCGCGTCATTCATCATTGGAGAAAAGCAGGAGCCATCGCCTCTGCCGGGGCGTCTGTGGTAGCCTGGCAGGCAGCGAGGAACGCGGCTGTTCCGGTCTTCTTCCACTAATCACGTTCCATGATCGGCACTAATTGCAACGAATCAGGCTCAATTTGCCCGACGTTTTCTCTTCACTCTCCCCCGTGGCGCACAACACGCGTCGAATCTTCCCCGATGAAGTCGTCACGGCATTTTCTTTTGTTTTCTCTCTTTTCCAACTTGCTGCCACGCGGACGGATAATAAGCACCTCCTTTACAGGCATTCTGTATGCGAATTAGAGTAAAGAATAAATTATACTAATAGACGCCTGGTTTTACTGCGTCGCTATAGCAACGGTTCCCTCGGCACACTGCTGTCCATCAATCATTCGCGGCTGCACTCTGTATAAGGGGGCGTATTTCGAGCGCGTACTATTTTGCCGATTCTCAGTGCTTAAAAGTGGCTCTCTGACGTGGCACCACTTCGCAACAGCCACAAACGTCCACGACACGCCGTCGTCAGACCTGCCCTCACCAGTACCGCCGCTGTGGTTCAATTCAAGCGAGCGCCTGCCATACATGTTCGCGCCGATGTCATTGCTACAACCCGGACTCTCAAACTAAGCTCATATCAAAACACTCTGTTTTACGTCCTAAATCAGTTTCCTCTTTGATTGGCAGGGAAAGACTACGGTATTTACCTGTACCTGTAATTTCAGGAAATAGAACAAGAATAAAATTAAGGTTGCAATTCTTCAACCTTCCAGGAGTTCTTCAAAGCAGGCTTCAGAAAAAACATCCCGTCACGCAGCAAAATTCTGTCTCTTGCCATCAACAGAGAGAGCATAAGGATCAAACTTGGGCGTCGATTACAGCAAGAGGGAGTTATAACCGCGGAGCAAGCGATGCAGTCTACAAATTTCCTTCAGCGAACGGAATAAAAAGAAGGGGCTGAACGTTGAATTACTTTGAACACCTGTAGATGTTTTGAAAGTATGCGCGTGCTTGAACTTCGATCGTTTTCGTGCCGAGAGTTTGCCCTGCTTTCATGAAATAATCGCGCATGTCAGGACAGACATTGAGTTTCCCTTTCACTGTACTCCGGCCTGTCTTCTTCACACCCGACTCCTCCCTGTTCGAAATTAAAGAACGTGGTTGAAATGAGTCCACCAGGATGCTTTCGCTGAAAAACTATTTCCTGAGTTGTTTCGAGTCGATCTGGATTATTTAAGGCCCTTCGTACACTCCCTTCTTTCTGGTGTGTGGTAGGAATGTTGCAGCACGAGCTGAATAAAGATGAGCCGTTTGTGACAAGTTTTTCAGATAAATGTCATTCGTTTAAGCGTCGCCCTTGCGTGATGCGACTATTCTCAGCAGCATCGCCCTCGCTGCCGAGTTATAGCCATTCTATTTGACGTTTACCATCTTCTGTTAGCCAGAACGCGTTATTGAAATCTCTATACGCTTAACGTTAGAACTTGCGCGCCGTAATTTGTGTACAACGTCGTATGGACATTCAGAGGTAAAGCAGGCAGAGAATACAGGGGTCCCATCTCGAGCCGCCGTGGTGGCTCAGTGATTACGGCGCTCGGCTGCTGATCTGATAGACTCGAAAGACGCGTTTTCAGACCCGGCCGCGGCGGCCGAATTTCGATGGAGGCGAAATTCTAGAGGCCCGTGTACTGTGCTATCTCAGTGCGCGTTAAAGAACCCCAGTTGTCCCGGAGCCCTTCCGGAGCCCTTCACTGCGGCGTCCGGGCCCTCATGTAATGAGTCACTTGGGGACGTGACCCATAAACACCCATAAACACAATCCCCGTCGCATATCGCGTTCGTTAAATGACTTTTCCAAGCGTATTTGTGTAGCCTAATTAACTACACATAGTGAGACAGCATAAATCGAAAACCCTCTGGTGAATACCGTTTCCAATGTAGCCATAGCAGCGAGTTCTCTTCTGTGTCCCAAAGGTTTGTACTCGCGGGCAGTTTTCTGGCTATGCAGTGGAAGCTACGAGGACGAGGCGCACTGCTTTCACAATCGCGCTCTTATCGCGCTCTCATGAGGGAGAGAGATAGGCGTTTAAGCTGGCGGCGCGCGCCCGTAGCTTCCGCAGCATAGCCACAAAAAGCTGTCCGCGAGTACAATAAGCTAGGATAGCGACCGAAGCTCCATCTAGCGATATATACAAGCAATTGACGACACTCAGCGAATAACATTAGCGGGGCGAAGAGATAAGAAGCGATCGACTGAAGACGACGCAGGCTGCAGTTCTTACGACGAGCGCTGATTAGGATCTCGTTTCGGAGTCAGCGAATTCGAGGAGGGTGTACCGGGCCAAGAGCAATGCCCATCTAGCACCGGCGGCAGATAGCGCGCGCGCGCCAGGAAAATACGTCACAGAGTAGTGCGCGCTTATCTCTGGCTGTGCAAACAAGGCGACTTAGCATGGGCGGCGCAACCGAAAATCTAAGGCGAAGCCAGAGACGTCTAGCTTGTAGACGTCGTATCACTATACTCCGTTTCATACTTAGCTGTCTACGCAGCCAAGGCTACGGTGCCTGTTTGCGATCCTCGTCCGCATCATAATATAGTGCGTCAAAAATAAAAATAGAAATGAATTGACAAGCAAAGTGAACAGTAGTTGATATTATAGTAGACCGATGGAAGTGTTTTATTTTGCAAATAGATTGATTTTTCTTTTATGTTTTCCAGAACTGAGTGACGCAGATTTTTCGTTTTCTCAGGCGCCGGCTGTATCAGGTTTTCGCAGCTGAGCCGGCAGGTCTGTTTGTGAAAATGGCGTCGCTGTCACCTGGTCGCTTGTTTTCTTCCCCCGCTTCGACTTCGAAAACATCTCCTGTTCGCCTCTTTTCCAAGGTGAAGTCTCCAAAGTTTTCTAAAGACTGCAAGGCGGTGATAGTTAATGTCTACGCAAGCATAAGGAAGCTCCACCCCGAGAAGACTGTGCGTGACGTTCTCGCAATTGTGGGCGAGATGACCGGAGTGAGCCCTCGGACAGTTGTGAGGTTTAAGAAAGAAGGTCTTTCTGGCGGAGTAAAATAATTGAAGCCACACTGAATTCTATCACCCCACAATTAATGATTCATTGTGTGCAGCATGCGAAAAAATCCGTGAACACCGAAAAACAGCGCCTCTCAGCACGTCCGTTGCCAACTCTCACTTCACTTTCGTTTCCCTGCGGAAAAAGTTAACAGCACGCTTCTTATTAAAGAAGTCATTTCATTTTGATAACAAAAAAGGCCACTTATATATGGCTCGCATTTAGACTTTCTATCTAGAGATTCGCCGAAAAAAGATAAAAAAAAAGAACAAACCTACGCTGAGGATCGAACCTGGGCCCCCTCACAAAATGAACAAACATGCCCGCGCTTCGTACCACTCAGCCACGACGCGAGGCGGAGTGACACATTTTGTTAGTTTTTTTTTACGGACTACTTCCGTACCTTTGGCTGTGTAGACAGCTATGTATGAAACGGAGTATAGTATGTGCTTGTTTCATAAATTTTATTTCAGCTCACTTCGTCATCCGCCCTACATCAATCCGCCGGCACGCATTTTCCCCCGCATTGGTCATCCCCTTCAAGTTGCCCGGCTTCGTACGCGCACTACTATATTTGCGTCGTCATTCTTTCCACGTTCTGCCACGGACTGGAAAAGCCTTCCACACGACGTCGCCGCAATCACCTGTCCAACAACATTTGTGTATTGTTTAGAGACTATATTTAACAGCGAATAATTTATGTACCTTACGTGTTTTCTTTGTTTATTAAATACGTTTTATACATGTCACCCACCCCTTACGTAACACCCCCAATCCCGGTGCCTATGAGGTAATAAAGTGAAGTGAAGCACTCGTACCCCAACTCCTAAGGAAGGTGGGAGCCGTGCAAAGGCATAATTTCCGCGTTAGCTTCTGGAATCTCGACGACAGCGCGCAGGGAAGGAGGTGGAGGGTGATCGGCGAGCAGAACGGCCTTTTCAGGCATAGGATATGGTCGCTTTAATTAGATTTAAGTGTTGTCCTGTGCCTTTTGCCTTTCTTGCCAATTTCGGCGAACAATGTACCTCGTCCCGATTTCAATTTCCGACACCGCTCTCTTGGTAACCTGTTTTGCTACTCTTCCTCAAGGGACGGGTCGACGACTGCGGGCGGCTCTAACTTGGTTTGGTTGGTTTTAAGGGCTTTAACGTCCCAAAGCGACTCAGGCTATGGTGGACGCCGTAGAGAAGGACTCCGAGAATTTCGACCACCTGGGGTTCTTTAACGTGCACTGAAATCGCTCAGTAAACGGGCCTCTATAATTTCGTCTCGATCGAAATTCGACCGCTGCGGCCGGGATCAAACCCGCGTCTTTCGGGTCAGTAGCCGAGCACCAAAACCAGCGAGCTATCGCGGCAATTCCAGCTCTAACTTCGTGTTGAAGCGGTTAAAATTGCTACTGAAAGCGGTGTGATGGGCAAGAGTAAGGTGCTTGAACAAACGCGCCCTTTAGCTGTGCGTGTGTCATGAGTTCCAAGTCGTCTCAGTGTTTTTAAGTATACTCGGCACCAATGACAAGGCACATTGCGAAAGCTGCGTAATTAGAGGCGTCTTCGGCTGACACCAAGTTCGCGGGATCGAATCCCAACACGGGTGACTGCATTGATATGGTGGCGTAATGCGAAAACGCCAGTGTGTTGTGCGCTGACTGTGCACGTTGACGAACGCTGGAAGTAGGAGTTAATCCAGAGGCCCCCAGTAGGGCGTCCATAACAAGTAGCCCGGGTGCACCCTCCGTATGTTAAACATCGCATACCACTCCAGTTAGATGTGTAAGGAGTCATGCCAAAGTGCCCAGGAGCTTTCCGTGACAGTATCATCAAAGCGAGAACGAAATGGAGAGGGCCATACCTACTCGCACTGTAGTACACCAGCCCCTGCACCGGACTGCGACGGGGGAGTGGCCGAGGAGAGTAGACGCTTCGGTCAGCAGCATGACAGCCTGAGACTTTTTTTAGTGACCGCGCACCTCATGCATACGTCCGAAACTTCTTTTCCGTAGCATAGGAACAAAAACATCCCGTAAGAGTTCCAATAAGTTATCAGGGGTCCAGACAACTACGCAGTCCCTGACACCAACTCGACTGAGTAACGGTTAAGGTAGCCCTGACTGGTGCACGCGTGGTAAACCAGGGGGCAGCATCGAGCATCGCCCATCCGCTCATTCCTCTGAGTTCACAAGACACTGCTATTCTCTCCATAGGGCAACGCCTGTGCGTGATATTGTGCTCGAAGAAGGGGAACAAATTATCTGTAGGTTGGGGTTCGGCTATTGCGATAGTGTGCGTAGGAATGCATTATGGTTTACAGCGATGACCACTCGCAAGCCCCAATGGCAAAAAAGCTTGGCGAGTAATTTGTGTTCGCTCTGCTGCGGAAAAATAACCAATCCTCTCAAACCCCAGAAGTACGCAGACAAGCGACGGCAAAGGCGGAACACAAGCGCTGCATCTGTCGGCCGAGGACTGAACCACGCTTTCAGATTGATTAAAGAGGGCTTCTATAGGCTTGCAATGCGCTAATTTGATACCAGCGTCACACCGTGTACGGCCTTTTTTTACATAATACATCGTCATACGTGCCTGTCGAGTTTGTATTTAGACTCAAGTGCTAGGCTAACACCGGGTTCACTCTATGATCCCAAACCCTTCTCATCAGAGCATAGGGATAACCAAAACAATGTTACTAAAGGCAAATAGTACTCACTTCTTGTTCGGAGATTCGTCATAGTAGTCTTAGCAGTTTTCGGCACTAGCTAGGCGCACGTACTATCGGGAACAGAAGTGCCCAGGATGCACCGCCGCTGGCTCAAAGGAATCACTGCGCGATCGCCCGAGTCGCCCGTAGTGGTCAAAGAATGGCGGGTCCATTTCGCGTGCCAAGGGGTGTTCGTATGGAAGCGTCTGCATTGCATCCCGTATGCTCGGTTCGAGAAGCAGCCCACACGATGAGTCGACAAGCTGGCGCGCTTCACGGCGTATGCTGCCGCTGTGATAAGGCACCGGCGAGCTGCGTTTCCCACTGGATTTACCAGCAGCTCGCTTCTGCAGGCTGTCGGAGCGTTGCTTCGCGTATCAAGCCGAAGGACGGGAAAGTCTTACAGGGCCCAGTCAGTCAGTCAGCCCAATCTCGGACGACCACCGCTTGTAGATGAAATAGACACGGGAATAAAAAATGCATCGCTGAGAGCGGTACGTTTTTTGGAGGCGCTCGAGCGACCTGCGTTCTTCTGTCCCCTATAGTACATGGGGGCAGACGCTTTAGTATCGTTGTGGGCAGCCGTGCAGTGTTTCTTCTCTTCTTTCAGACACCTCCGTCGAAGAAGGCGGAATCCGAAGCCGATTCTGATAACTGTCGTTTTTTTTTTTCTTGAAGGGCTTGATCGTGTTTTCCGTGGCTCGGTTCACGTTTCTCAAAGAAAAAGACAAAATTGTCATTGTGATATGTCATTGTCATATCGGAAAGCGGCAGTGTCAGTTATGTATTTTTAGTAGTATGGAGAACTATGCCCTTATTACAAATCTACTCCACCTTGGGGGTTTCCCCTAAACATTTGACCAACGCTGTTCCCACTTCGACCTACTGATCAATTCGCTCTCGCCCTACCATAAGCTCGCCGTCACGGTTAGCTCAGTTGGTAGAGCGACTGCTCCGGTGAAGCGATGGTCCGAGGTTCGAACCGCGGACCGGGACGAATTTTTCTTCAACCGCGAACTTTCTGAGAAGGCTGTATAGCTTTCCTTTGTAGCGTATGGCTGCGCTTGGGTGGATGCCAATGAGTAATAATGCCCTCATTATAGAACCACAAAAAGCATATTACAGGCAAAGAAAACAGATTTTATTACTGCTACCTCGTCCTCGTTTGCTGTTACGGAGTCTACAGGGCACTTTTGCGAGATATTTGTATGCCTTGGTCCTGTTTGTTTGCTCTATTGCGGTTGCGGACCCCAAAGCTAGCGATGACCGGGCGAGACGTCCGACGTTTTAGGACTCCGACATCGAGAAGTGGTCTACGAAACCGAGACACGCCGAGGATGTGAGAAATAAACCGTTTATTTCTACGGCAGTAATGAAAACTGGACCTCTCTATTCCGGAGACAGCACTTGTTTTTGTATACTGCGCACCACATAGGGAAGTCCTTAGTTCTCAAGGGAGGAAAGTGCAACGCATCCAAATATCACGTGACACTGCTCACCGACACACGAAGCTCCGACTCTTCACATGCTGACACCTGCGGCACACGGTTTATGTCCGAGTAATAAGCGAGTAATGTCCGAGTCCGTGCACGTCCGGTGAATGTAAACTGGCCCTGGTAACCGCGACGCATTCCTTGCAATACCGTTCTTGTCTGGTCACATTGGGCGAAACAGCTTCCGGTTCAGCGATAGCACTCCTCTGTGGGGAGGCGTAAATCGGCCGAATAGGCTCCAGGCATCTTGGGAGGCTCTAGCTGCTAATCCAAGCCAACTTCTTTTGCGGCAATAAGCAAGCTTACAGTCGGGGATAGGAAGAAGGCAAGTGGTTTTCGACGAGCCCCTTCCACATTTCTGCCATGCAGGCGCCTCACGAGGCGCACGTGAGTCAATAGCTGCTAATCTGGCGGCTGGAAAAGAGTACTTCGTAATAATCTGCCTTTTTACTCATTATGGGAACGAACTGTTCCTGGTGATCGTAATAATCTCAACTGCACCAGCCGCCTGAAACAAACGCATTTCTTCTGCATTCGTGGCAGTGCCGCCGAATACCATTAAACGCTTTGTTCTCCTCTAAAACTTACAGCACACTGAAGTGGTTGTTACCCCTTGGAATACGATAGAAGGCATCAAAAACTACTATAGGCATGAAAACGCACCCGCGGAGTGGGGGTGACCTGCATGAAAATTTGTAGAGCTAGCCTTCCCGGCTTCGCACATTACTCATCGAAATCAGCACACCATCGATCGCTCTCCTCAAGAAGGAACTGTCATGCCTGAAATCTTGAGTTCGCTTTCCGAGATTAGTGTTAAACTTTTTTTGCTTTCCCTTTTGTTCTGCATCCTGCTAAATCACTTGGTTTTTCTTTTCTTCCTTCTACGGTATTTATTGCGCGCGCAAATAAAACCGTTTTCAGTTGGTAGTGCCAGCGCTGTGTTTGTCTTTCTTCTGTCGTCCTTGCGTCTTTTGCGCTGCATATTTTCCTTTTCAGTTATACCCTTGGTTTAACGATTTAGCCCTGCATCTGGCCTTGGAATCTACATCGTCATACATAAGAGAAAGGAAGCCTAGCTGTGTATCTGAGGTATCTGAGATGCATTTGTCCTGCAGTGGGCGTAGTCAGGCTGATGATGATGATGCAGTATAGCATCAAGCACGTAGACTTAAAGTACACTGGCTGCGGTTCCTTCGTAGTCGACCTGTCCGCGTTCGCTGACGTTAAGTGCCACATTAAGTGTTTCAGCTTCGTTAATGGCGTAATTGCGTTTCGTCTCACAGCTGTTTAAACGACAGTTTTGGTTAGAAAGCATTGCAGAATGCACCTTGAAAAGGAGGTAACTCCGGGGGAAACTAAATGATAATCGTGCTACAAGATCTTGGTGTCCAAAAACATAAAGACGAGACAAAATTATATTAGTGATCTGATTTGCTACTGTACGTGCTCTGAACTGTACGTGGTGTTGCTGACGATTATGGAAAACAAAGGGTCGAATAAATAAAATTGCCCTTGTGGAGTATCTCTCTCTCGAGCTTTTCAATGCCTATGACGTAGCCTATTCTGGGTCTGGTCATGGAGAGAGAAGCGAAAGCAAACCTCTGCATGCGGTCTTGCGCAATCCATGTGGCAAGAACCTTACCTTATCGCGGGACTTCATGCCTAATAGGAGAAGGTATTGACGTACTTGACAAGGCATGCAAAAGGCGATTAGAATGTTTTTTTCTTCTCAACTGCACATGTTCTTTTCAATCCATCACGCATCGGGCCATTATTTAAATATTTAAATTTCTACAATAAACGTAGTTGAAAATCGGAACAGTGTGCGTCGACTAGTGTCACACTCCGTGTCCTCTGCGCTGTTTTAAAATAGGAAGAACAATTAAACTAGCCCAGAACTCTACCCTTGTAAACATTACCTTCCCTCATAATCATTCCCACCTTTATCATCGCAAATCTCTCGGTTCTTCAGATCAGGCTGTAGAGATGTTGCCCAGATTGCATTGTATCTTCTGCGAAAACATGACGGTTTTTAAGTTAGGGTGAGTACCTAGGATGATCTAAATAACTTGTTAATTATTGCAGTTGGATAGGGCGCCAGACAGTCCAGTGTGCGAAGACAGTATTACGAATGTGGCGCCGGCTTCGGAAAGTTGGAGGCGGCACTGCCGGCCATCGCAGATACAAATGGAACTGCGTAACTCCCCTGATGACACTTTCTGCGCATCATCTTCTCAGACCATGGATGTTGTCATTTCGTGCACGGCCTTCCTGGTTCAGACGAGCCAGGCCTACCTACGAGGATCTCTCGAACACTGCACCAATTTTACCGTCGTGTGAGCGGAAATTCTCAAACATGGCGACTGTGTCGGACGCATCTCGCCGTGAGACAATGCAATACTGGCTGATTTCAGCGAGAAAGCAGGCAAAAGCTTTGAGGTTACTCACCTCAAATCAGCATGCTTTAAACCAAACGAAGATACCCGACAGAAAGCGAACATAAACCATTACTCGTCGCAAATGAATCGAGACCGAACATGGAGCACAAAAGCATTGCTTTTAATATGTGGAGAACCTGTTTCCCCCCTCCGTTTCGATGCGGCCCATCTTCATCGTCGGCCGTCGGGACGGACAGCCACCGGCTGGGCGAGGAGGGAAGTCTCCCTCATGGGGGAAAGGGAACGGAGACGGGAGCGCCACCTCGTAGGTTACGCGGAATTCTGCGGAACCGGAGAGAGGCCCTTCGGGATCCGGCCAGCGTGGTGAGCGGTTGGAGCCGCAGGCTCTCGTCACCTTCCGCGGCAGGCGCACGGGGATCCGTTGTGCCTTGCCGCTGGACTTCTGGTTCCAGGCAGAGAAGCGAGCGCAGCAAACGCGCGCTCTGACCGCCTTCCCCAGCAAATGCTAGGGAATGGCTTTGCCCCAAGAATGCAGCGCGCACGGGAAAACCCGGCCGCCATTATCGGCGCATACAAATGTTCGCCGCCGATACCTCCGAAGTCGCGCCGCTGCCCCAGCCGGTAAGTCGGAAGTCCTTCTTACGTAGCCTTCTATTTCCGAGGAATGCCTCGTTGATGTTTTGTAGCTAGCTGGCCCGCTCTGTGTATTGATTGCAACTGTAATAAATAGCACTGTAATAAATAGCATATGAGTGTTCACGCTGTGTCGTCCCTTCCCTTTGTCCCTCGAGCACGAACCCCTCCGCGGTTAGCGAGCGGGAACGCTGCATCCGCGGAGTGGGAGTGCGGGCGGGGCGAAAGGCTTTGTCCCCCCATATTTCCACAAATATTACTACTAAGGAAATGAGTAAGGAGTATTTATATAAAAGATCGAACTTATGTCATGTAAAATGGTCAGCAGGGGTCAACCAAAGTGCTGTATGTAGATTTGTCAACAAGTACAAGCCTGAGGTGTCGGTGTACAGAATCGCTTAACTCTGAGGTTAGAGTTTCTTTCATTTATGACTATTAACATCAAATTTTTCACTCCAAAAAAGTGTTACTGAGGTTAATCATATAAAATCAATCAAATCAAACTTTATGTTTCACAAACTGGACGGCAACCTAGGCTAAAAATCAGTACAAACAGCTAGCGATTCGATGGAAAGTTTAGGTGTCTTCCTATCTGATGCGAGCAACAAGAATCGCGCCCTCGAGTGTGTTATCAGCAAGGTGGTATACACGGTCAAATGGGGCAGCTTATGCGGGGCTGCATGGGCGCGCTGCGCTTGCAGTTGTACGCCCTGAAGAACTCCTCCATGTTGAGCAGTGCCAGGTGGCACTTGTCCTCGCCGGTGAGGAATCCCGCCGAGGCGTTGCCCTTGGACGGAGCGTCGCAGTGGCGCAGGCAGTGGCGGTGGAAGAGAAGCTGCAGCGCTGTGCGGTTCTCCCTGTCGAGCTCCAGGTCCCGCCACTTTGACCTGTACTGGCTCTTGAGCATCGCCAAGGCCAACGACAGACCCATGGCACCACGAACGATGGCAAGGGCGTCTGCAGGAGCGTCGCTGCTCAGGTCCAGTTGTTCCTTGTAGCACCTGCCCAAAACAAATGTCGTGGGGTTAATTGGTAAATACGCATAACAATGCGAGAAATTGGCCCGGCTTGCTTCCGTTCATTTTGCACTGTGCGCTGTATTCCGGACTGCGCTTCGTTCGTGTTTTTTTTCTTGCGTTCCATCGTTTCTGAAAGTCAAAAATCATTATGATGAATTTTTATAGTGCAAGAGGCACTTATGGCGAAACAATGCCATGACACGAGGTGTTTTTCGGCTACTCAAGGTGGGGTGAGAGACACATCTTCAAAGCATTTCGCCCCCAAAAATTCGAGCATCAGACCGGGGAAAAGCTTGCACCGTTGTATCACCGGGGGATACCAGGCAGCAAGGGGGGATCGAACGTCGCCCTTTCCGCTTGTGAAGTGGGTGCTCAATGCACTAGAACGCTGCTTTGGCAGATAATTAGTATATAATGTATAGTGCTGCAGAATGCCAAGGTGGCCTATTCAACGGTGTTTTACCTCAACAAAATCGGGTACCACTTAACACTGCTTAGGGGTGAGAATGCGAAAGCATTAGCTTTTGTGCGGCCGAGTTCTTGCATTAAGCTTATTCCTTTGAGATGGTTCGTCTGCGTTGTTTGTTGTGCACGAACGCCGGCACATGTTCGGAACTTCGAGCTGCACACATGGGCACTAATCAAGGCCAAGTGCGTTACAGGAGAAGCAGATGGCGTCGGTCGCGTCCGGGGAGGGCCGCTGCAACAAACCTTCGAAGCCAAGAGCGCTGCTCTCATGAGAGGCCGCGGCGAGAGCGGTACTTGCGCGCGGGCGATCCCATCTTCGCTCCGACGCAGGGGGATCCGTCAGACGATGTAACTACGCGCGCACCGCTTTTCCTATTCACCTGCCGGCCTCTCCTACGATTGGGAGCCGGAGTGGGATCACCCGCGCGGCGCCGGCTCGGCGCCGCGACGTCACACTATATGCATACGCCATCTATCCGCACTACGCGTGCGCTTTTCTTGTAGACGAAAAGCGTGATGAAGTCTTTTCAGGACCATCTCTCGGCCCCAACAACGAGGGCCCCCGACGAAATTTCCTTTAATGCGGCTAGTAACGCCTTCTCATTAAAACGCGAAAAAACGAGGCCAAAGAGTAAGCCCATAAGACGCCCGCCCAATCTCAGGGAAGGTTATCCCATATTGATCCCATTGAAGTTAATCGTCTTGTTGACAAGTTCAAATGAAGTTAAATGAATGCATTTTTGCGGTCTCATGTTTTTACTGCACCGATTTGTGTAAAAACACGCGGCGCGTATTAACACGTGGAGAAGCGGGCGGCACGTGTGTGAACACGTAGCTCAAGAAGGACAGCACATGGCAGGACGTGCCGAAGATCCTATCACCTGTTTCCTCTCTGCATGCGTTGTTATATCACAGGGGCAGGTTCTTGTGGTTGTTTTAGTACGCAAAATCTTGTTCATTTCAAATCGCTACTCAAAAATATTGAATAACATCTGTTGCCGTCCCTGAAGACCATAGGCCTATACACGCGTGGGCCACAGCCATAGCCGGGACTTGTTCCTTTTCGGAGAAAAGCGAAATAGACAGTTTACGCCTGTTGCGTACCTCTGGAGATTGAGCGATAGCTAGAGCCATAGCCGGGACTTGTTCCTTTTCGGAGAAAAGCGAAATACAGTTTAGGCCTGTTGCGTACCTCTGGAGATTCAGCGATAGCTAGCGTAGATATTATCAATATTTTTTTTAAATCCGTGCTGTTCTAAACCCTTCCTTCATGGCATTTTCCTTATGTTCGCAACAGCTACCGCGCCCTTCTTTTTAACTATATACTTATTACCACTGAGTACACGCGCACGATCTGTTGCTTGACAGAGGGGAGACGCTCGTGCCACGAGCTACGGTATACGACTCCTAAGAATCACGAATGACATTCAACGATGAGCTTCGGACGAACGTAATACAAACTTTTTGGTTTTGGGTTATTTTTTGGGCCAAGAAAAAGTCGCAGTATCTGTCTCACATATCGGCGGACACCTGAACCGCGCCGTAAGATAAAGGAGGGACTAAGATGCTTCGCTGTAAAATCTGAGTGTTTTGTCTCGCGCGTTGCCCGCTGCACGTTTTAATGCGCAAACCTGGCTCGTTCCTCGACGTCCTTGAACTGCCTTTTCTGGATAATGAAGGCCAAGACAGCCTCGACAGTGGCCGTCGCGGCGAGCCCGTAGTTGAGGAAAGGCTTGAGCGGATCGCCTTCGCAGGGCACGGGGACCGAGCCGTCGCCCTGGGTAGCCCTGGGCGACAGCTGCACCACGCTGGCGTTTTGGCAGTAGAAGGGCGGCTGCAAGTTCTGCGTGGCCACCAGCAGGCTGGACACCCGGGCGTCGTAGTCGAAGGCGCCCTCGAACTGGGCCTCGACCAGGCTGCGCGCCTCGCCTCCGTACTTGCCTTCGGCCACGCGCCGAAGCATGCCCGTCATGGTCACCTTGAGCCCCTCGACGATGTTGAGCGCGTGGGACTCGTGCACATGGGTGCCGCTGAGCGCCTCGCGGTCCGTCCGGAAAGAACCCGGCTCGAGGATGTTTAGGTTCAGGTCGACGCTTTGCACGTGGATGCCGAGGTGCTCCGCAGCCGTCACCTGTGGTGGTGGTTGTGTGGCTTGAAAAAAACCAGTCACAAGGGACAAGAGAAGGAGTGTTCACGCCACAACAACTGGACCATCAACTGTTTTTTTGACTATCAACTGAGATTTCTTAGACGAAACGTAGTCCCAGCAAGGCCAGCAGAGCATGCGCAACAGCCGCATCACAACTCACAGCGCATAGGGCACACAAGATACACATCTACCGTGACCGGCCTAATAAACCGAATTCCTTCTCTAGTAAGCGCACCGAGGTTGTGCTAATGCAATCCTGTCCTGACAAACTAATATGGTATGCCTCCATGATTTCTCGCTCTTGCTTTCCCTTGCCTCTACCAAGAATCATTACATTGCTGAACAGTTGATAGTCCAGTCGTTGTGGCGTGAACACTCCTTCTCTTGTCCCTTGTCTTTTGTGACTTTTTTTCTTCAAGTTACTATGAGCCAACTGCCCGCATTTCAACCCTTCTGGTTGTGTGGCTAAATGGCAGACTCCTACGGGCTAGTTCGTTCGACGCAGAGGAGCAGCGCAAGCGTACCTTGGCGTGATCGAAGATATCGCGCAAGTCGCGCGCTGCCGTCTGGTCGTAGAAGAGGGCCGCCTCGGACGCCCCGTACTGCGGCGGAAACAGCTTGGATCCGAGCAGCGTGCAGCTGAGGGACTCCTGGAAGGTCTGCCGCGTGCCCACCACCTGCTTGAGGTACTCGTCGAAGAACAGCACCAGCAGGTACAGGTTGGCCGTGTCGCGCTCCTCGCCCTCAAGGATGTCGTAGGCGCGCGCGATGATCTTGCTGTTCACAATGACGGCGCTCACGTGCTGGTGCAGGTGCACGTTGGCGGGCACGCTGTCCGTGATCATGCGGCCCATCATGAAGTTGCCGGGGTTCGGCACGTAGTCCTCGAGGTTCTCGACTTCGTCCCAGACTTCGTTCTTGAAGGGTATCTTGGACAGCCTGGTGGCCAGGCCCACGATGGCCCGCAGCGTGAAGTCGGTCGCTTTGTCGCGCCACAGGTAGCGCAGCAGCGTGTCCACGTGCGCCAACAGCTTGTCCTTCTCCGAGATGCCGAAGGCGTAATCCCGCGGCTTCCTGGACGCGAAAAGTTTGCCGCCGATATGAGATTTGGGGAGGATTGCTCCTCGACAAAATCTTCAGCTAAGTCGGAAGGCTACGAAAAAAAAAAGTTGGGCTGAGCCTTAGCTAAAGTGTTAAAACTGGATATCTCGAAGCGAAAAGCGTTTAGCAAGGCGTGCCTCTCGTGATTCTGGCGTTTCAGCCGCTTGTCTAGCCTTGCACTTTTCATATCTTCGCTGCTGTTGAGCCGACCCCCACGCTACCACTTCTGGGTCTTCTTCTCCCCCTTCCATAACGAAAGGTCAGACGACGGAGGCAGCGCACGGCGGCGACGACGGCTGCGGCAGCAGCGGCCACCTGCGCTCCGCGTGACGTCACTCGGTTTCGTGCATGCGCAGCTGTGACAAATATGTAGTGTGGCTCACGCGAAGCCCGGTGTTCACAAGCCTAGTGAAGCTTTTCGCTTCAAAAATGCGGTCTACCCGATGGATAGATGGATGCTACGGCTGCGCTACGACTTACTGCCACCTAGCGGAATGCTGGTAGAGTGCCCATGACGTCGCTATTCTTGCACTAATTACGCCACTGTGTGCGGGGCAATAAGCATTGCGCATAGCAGCAGCATCATGCACGGTGTCGCTGCATGCTGACCAACCAGCGTCACGTGGTGTTACGCCAAGGCCGTAGAACCGGCAAACGCGCCCTTAACAGCTATCGCCGAAAAAAGAAAAAAGCTTAAATCAGCTTCGAAGTTCAATGGTGCGGTCCGAGTGCGGTGGAAGCGCCTTGTCTCCTTATAAAAATAGTATATATACAGTCTAACGACTTTTATAGACTCTATTGCCTTCCCATATTATTTTATTTATTTATTTTATTTTTTATTTAACAATACTGTAGGCCTTTGCACAGGCCCAAACAGGAAGTGGATTGTAAGATATACACACGAGCATGGGAAAAGCAGGAAAAAAGAAAAAACAAAACAAAAAATAGATAGAGCAAAAAAAAAACTGCCATACAACAGCACTGGAATTCAATACAAGACACTTTCTTTTGTTTCACATGAATCAGGGAACAAAGTACTCAAAACAATTGTAATATTTGTCATATAATATTCTTGTAGTTATCCCGGATCTATAAAACACCACTATTCAGCACATTGCAATATTTACATTTAAAATGAAATCACACGTGCACTAGTGTCCAATCACTCAACCAACGCAATATCTTGGAACTACGCATTCAAATACTTTCATGAACAGCCAAAATATGACTCCAATTTTGCAACAAAGCTATCCACAGAATCTGTTTCTACAATTTCCTTTGGCAATGTATTCCAGATTTCAATTGCCCATGGGAAATATGAATACCTAAACGTGTCGCATTGTGTCGGATACTGCCTGATGTGTCTATTATGACAGGTTCTATTGGAGTGTCGGTGTGGTGGCTGCACGTAATCTCGCTTATCTATATTAATGGGGTTATTACATAGCATAAAAAGGAATTTCATGACAGCCACACGACGCCGACAAACAAGGGTAGGCAGTGCTGCCTGGCTTCTAAGAGCACTTACGCTTTCGTGTCGAGAATACTTATGGTAAATAAATCGCAACGCTTTATTTTGGATGCTTTCTAATTTCTGTGAGAGCCCTTTCTGGTGCGGGTTCCACACTGTGCTACCATACTCAAGAATTGGCCTTACTAAGGTTTTATATGCTGTTAGTTTCACATAGGATGGCGCTGCAGTTAATTTTCTTCGCAAGAAACCTAGTGTTCGGAAGGCCTTCGTGCATGTATTATCGATATGGGTATTCCATTTTAACGCGCTTGTAAAGGTTATGCCTAAATATTTTACTGTGTCAGTTTGTATTAAATCGTTGCCCATTAATGTATAATTGAACCTAAAGATCGACTTTCTATGAGTTATGGTCATATACTGTGTTTTCTTAAGATTAATTTCCATTCCCCACATGTCACACCAGCGGGCTATATTGCTTAGTGTAGTATTTAGTCTAAGCTGGTCCTCGATTCCTTGTACACTTGTATAAATTACCAAGTCATCGGCGAATAGCCGCAATTTTACTCCATTTTCTGCACAATCGGCGATGTCGTTAACGTATATTAGAAATAATAATGGCCCCAATACGGACCCCTGTGGTACCCCTGAATAAACTTCGAGTTGGTCCGAGTCATAATTATTTATAGTAACATATTGAGTTCGGTTTGACAGATAGGCTGCTATCCATTCTACTACATTGTGTTCAATTCCGATAGACTTTATATATATATTATATTTATTTTTATTATATTTATATATTATATTTATATACATATATATTTATTTTTGTCTATTCATAGTCTATAGACTGTCGATAGACAAAACTCTCCTAAAGGTGTATGGCCATAAATATATAGATTGTCTATAGACTGTCTATAGGGAGTCTATCGGCTTTATAGACAGAATTGTAAGGACAGGCTGCAAACTGTCTAAAGAAGTTTTTATAAGGGTCCGCCGTGGCGTGTTCTGTTTGCACTCGCCTGGCAACGATGTGGAGGCGCCTGTCGGAGGCCACGGCGCTCTCGACGACGGTGAACAGCGTGCCGATGCCCATCCGCACGGCGGCTCGGGTCAGCACGCGCACGGTGTCGTTGTGCGCCGAGCGCGCCTCCAGGAAGTCCGTCATCTCTTCGGACTCCAGCGACTGTCGCATCTGGGACGCCATGGTGCGCAGCGAAGGATTCTACGTGCGACAGAAGTACAGGGGGAAATTGAAGACGAGCTGCACTTACCGCGTTCGCATTACAAAGCGACTACTTTCACTCAAAACGGAGCATTTGCAAGTTCGGAAAGGCCAAGAAGTGAAGTACGGAAAACGCCACCGGTGGCCATTTACAGAAGAAAAATTCGATATCGTCGTCAGTTTTAACCGCGGATCCCTCAGGGAACGCCACGTCCTGGTTATCACTCACCTGAACGCGCTGCTCCAAATGGCCCACCACTCTGCTTGCCGAAATTCGCTTGTATGCCCCAAGTGCCTCGTCAGGGGCAAGATTTACTGAGCTGAAGTGCAGAACAGATAGCACTGCCGCAGCGCGTGCCCTTGCTCATCGCTTTCGCTGATAGGGTAAAAACACTATGGGATGTACGGCGCGGTAATAAAAATCTGTTGCGACTACTTGCCTCCTCCGTTATTGTCTTCTAAAGATACCACTGTTATCAGTTACTGAAGTCATTAACATACATAAATATATCTAATCGATGCCAGGCGCGGAACGGTGTCAATGAAACGAAAGAGACAAGAAAGATGGACGCCTTTCTGTACTACAATGGAGATAGTCGTCAGTGCGGCTGTATTCATTGCTGACTTTGAGAGAGCAGACAAAGCTTATGTAAATGCTCCATAATTACATGCACAAGATAGGAGGGGATGATGATGATGATGATGAGTAAGAGATGAACTGGGCATTTGAGCGCTCTCAACGGCCAAGAGGTTAGCGAAAGATGGCACACGCGGATAGATAGAACCCAGCTATACCAGGTGTTTCACGGAAGATCGCCACGAATTTTTAAAATAGGCTTTGCGAGGTAATATTTTGGCCTTTGCAGCATAGTAATACCAGTGCTGATCGTCATCAGAAAACTTGTAAATCGCTTTAAGTAGCGTGTTGGTTAACCAAATCCTAGTAGCTTTATGCCATTAGTGTTTGGCGCCTGCATGTAATGACAAGTTTGTAGCTCATCATCATCATCATCATCATCAGCCTTACAACACCCACTGCAGGGCAAAGGCCTCTCCCATGTCTCTCCAATTAACCCTATCCTTTGCCAGCTGCATCCACCCTTTGCCTGCAAACTTCTTAATCTCATCCGCCCATCTAACCTTCTGCCGCCCCCTGCTACGCTTACTTTCTCTTGGAACCCACTCCGTTACCCTTAAAGACCAGCGGTTATCTTGCCTTCGCATTACATGCCCTGCCCAAAAACTTTGGAAAACGAGATTTTTGACGCTGCTATGACTCAACAAACTCAGGCCGTTTCTGACGCGATTCGAAGATCCCGCCCCGCGGTGAGCATGCAGCGACGTCCGTAAAATCTTCTCACCTGAAGCGCAAGTGCCGCCCGGGCTTTAGAATCACTGGATAAGTTTTCCAGTGACTTTACTGGCCTTCCCTTAAAAAATGGTCTATAGACACTTCTTATATACTCTATTGCTTTCATATAGATATTTCTGTCTGTGTGTTCATAGTCTATAGACTGTCGATAGACAAAAGTCTACTATAAGCGTATGCCCATACGCAGGGTTCGGCGCGCTGTCGCAACTTTTTGTACATGTGTTGCGAATATTCCGCGAGAGGGCAGTGACCTAGGCTGCGCGTCCGGTTTTGTTTTATTTTGTTTTGCTTTGGTGCACGCCGTTAGAATTGGACTCATGCCTTTTTGGTTAGTCTCCCCATTCGTCCTTGCGGTTTCCTTCGCCGCTCCGGACGGCGGGGCTATCTGCCGGCCTCGACCTTGGACCCCTGTCCCCTTGGCGAAGGATTGCAAGACCACCTAGGGAGGAACTCGGGGGTAAGGGAAAACGCTGACATCAGTTCTGAGCTTTCCTATTCGTCAAAACTGATGAGCCGCAGTTAGCAGTTTACGTTTACGTGTGGAAAGGGCGCGGGCATCTTGGGGGTGTACCCGCGAAGGGAGCCGCGCCCGTGTGCTTTTGTCTCTAGCTACCCCTAGCTGGCAGGCGCTCGGTCTGGCCGAGTGCGGAGGGAGTGACCGTTGAGAGCTAATGCAAGGCGCGCCAGTTTGACTGTGGGGACGCGGTGTCCTTCGCCTCTGTGCAGGCGGTCGGCTAGGCCGGCCGCGGATAGTTGTGGCCGTATACTGACTTTTGTTTGTACCCATCTGTAAACAGCCTGTATAAAAGTTCGTTTCTCACTAAATCGCTTCGTCTGTAAGTCATATCATCGAGAAGCCTTCAAGCAGTGCATCCAGTTTATGGAAAAATCACCGGACCAACACCACCGGCAAACCTTTACTCCATAAATCTAAAGATTGCCTATAGACTGTACATAGGATTTGTATTGCCTATAAACTGTTCTCTAGGGTTTGTATATAGACGGTCTATAGACTGTATAGACAAGTTAATGGACAGTCTATAGACTGTCTGAAGAAATTTTTGTAAGGGTTTCTCTTCCACGCCTCGGCTGACGCAGCGAGATCAGCGAACAGCACTGAGCGCCGCCGCTCGGGCGTGGCAGGGAAGGTCAAGTAGGACCAGCTCCACAGAGTGACGCGATTGCACGGACATCGCTGAACGAAGGAGCGAGATTTTCGAATTGTCCGAGAAATAGCGAAAGTTTGTTGAGCTACAGCACCATCGTAAATCGCTGTTTTCAATTTCTAAACACTGATATGGGTATTAACAACAGCCAGCTACAAACCTGCAATTGCAACCAGGAGCCCAATTCTAATACTAAGAAAAACTGACTATTAGAATTTCATTTAAAAAGCTCACTAGTTAAAGCAATCCAGCGATTTTATGATGTCCACCAGCACTGGCCGCTATCGTCATATCAGCCCGACTACGCCCAAAAGGCCTCTCCTTTGTGTCTCCATTAACAATGTCGTTTGACGGCTGCGGCCACCGTATCCCCACAAACTCTTTAATCTCATGCGCCCACCTAAATTTCTGCCGGCCCCTGCTACGCTTGCCTTGTCTTGGAATCCACTCTGTTACCTTTAAGGACCAGCGGTTATCTTGCCTTCGCATTACATGCCCTGCCCAAGCCCATTTCTTCCTCCTGATTTCGACTAGGATGTCATTAACCAGCGTTTGTTCTCACACACACTCTTCCCGCTTCCAGTCTCTAAACGTAACACCTATCATTTTTTCTTCCATGGCTCGCTGCGTTGTCCTTAACTTGAGCTGGACCCTTTTCGTTAGCCTCCACGTTTCAGCGCCATAGGTGAGTACCGCTAAGATAATGCGGCTGTATACTTTTCTCTTGAGGGATACTGGTAAACTGCCCTTCATAGTCTGAAAGATCCTACCAGATGCGCTCCACCCTATTCTTATTGCAGTTATTTGCCTCTCAAGATCCGGATCAGCTCTCACTACCTGCCCTAAGTAGACGTATTCCCTTACCACTTCCACCATCTCGCTACCAATTGTGATGTGCTGTTTACTTGCGAGACTGTTGAGCATTACTTTGGTTTTCTGCATATTAATTTTAAGATCTAGCGTTCTGCTCTGCCTAACTCATTGATCATGCTTTGCAGTTAATCTTTCGAGTGACTTAGCAAGGCAAAGTCATCAGCGAATAGCAGATTATTTAGGTGTTCTTCATTAACTCTTATCCCACACTGTTCCCAATCCAGGCCTCGGGATGCCTTTTTTGAGGTGAATAGCATTCGGGAGGTCGTGTCTTCTTGCGTGTCACGCTTCAGTATTCGGATTTTAATGCTGGCTTTATGAAGCACTACGATAACTGTGCAGTCGTTACAGATTTCTTTCAGCATTTTCACTTGAGACTCTTCTACACCCTGATTGCGCAATGCGTGCATGGCTGCTGAGCCTTCCGCTGAGTCGAATGCTTTCTCGTAATCAATGAATGCTGTACATAAGGGTTGGTTACATTCTGCGCATTTATCTGTCACCAGGTTGATAGTGTGAATATGGTTTATTGCTGAGTATCCGTATAAAAGCCTGCGTGATAATTCGGTTGGTTGAATTCCAAGGTATCCTTACTATTGGGATTACTTTAGTGAATACCTTGTAGGTAACGGATAGTAAGCTGATAAGTCTAATTTTTCAAGGCCTTGACGTCTCTTTTCTTAAGAATTTAGTTAACGTTAGCGCTCTTCCAAGCTTCTGGTATGCTAGAGGTCGCTTATCAGTACAGTGTACTGTGATTTTAATTTGTTTATTGCCGATTCTACGTCTTCATACAAGCTTTCAGCAGTCTGGTCATTATGGCTGGTTGTAGGCGCGTAGGCCTGCACCACCTTCGGCTTGTACCTATTATAAACCCAAATACAATAGCTGCTACCCTCTCGTTAATACTATAGAACTCCTCTACGTTGCCAGCTATTTCCTGATTAATCCCACAGCTAGTTCTCGTCTATCCGCTAATCCGCGATAGCACAGTATGCGCCCGTCGTTTAGTACTGTATACGCCTCACCTGTTCTCCTAACTTCACTAGGCCCTATGACATCCCATTTAATTCCCGCTAGTTCCTCGAACAGCACTGCTAGGCTAGCCTCACTAGATAAAGTTCTAGCGTTGAACTTTGCCAGGTTCAGATTCTAATGGTGGCCTGTCCAGAGCCAGAGATTCTTAGCACCCTCCTGTGCGTCAGAAGTCTGACCGCCGCCTTGGTCAGTTGCTTCGCAGCCGCTGGGGACTGAGGGCCGAGGGTTAATTGGTTTCTTCATAGAAGGTTGTGGCCAAGTACTTCTCCAGGGTGCCCAAATCCTGTTCTGGCGAGGGAGTGCGTTGTCGGTTCTGGTCACCGAGATCATGCCGCACCCCATGCATCGTTATGAAATTCCATCGACACGCGAAGTTTTTTTTTTTTTTGCTACCCCATTGGAGAATTGCGCGGCACCGAGATTCGAACACCGGGATGCTTTATCTGTACGCCACAGCTGCGACTACTATGCCGCAGGCGCCATATTACCTCGAAAAGCCCATTTTAAAAATTAGTGCTGGGGCCTCCCTGACGCACCAGGAGTGCAGCTTGTGAGTACATGCACGTCTTGGTCAGTAGCAGGCGGGAGCAGCAGAGTACCTGTCGGTGAGAGAACTGGGCGCAGACCTGGTGCGCTAAGGCGAGCTTGCGGGTCGCGTCGCCCGTGGCTGCGGCATTGCTCATGGACAGCAGGTGCTCGTGGTAGTCGGTCTTGCGCCGCAGCCGAAGCGCCTCCAGGAAGCTCATTCCTCGCCGCTCGAACTCGAAGCACACGTGGCCGTAGAAGTTGTCGCAGGGACTCGGGGCACCCCGCGCCGGGGTCATCAGCTGCTGGGCCCGGGCGCAAAACTGCGTCCTATACGTGCACCGCGCGAGAATGTATGCTATAAGGCAAAAGGGCCTACAACTGTTATGGACTAAAGGCGTTGGGGCAACCATTACTGCCATTACTGACTAGCTACAAATGAAAATCAGCCAGATCTAGTCTCCCCATGCACTAATCGCCCTCCGTGATATCGATGATGTGATATTAGTCCAATTTTTCCCTGTTTTTTGTGGTTTAGACAAAATTTTATTCAGAACTAACTTCTGCAGACCCAGTCATCCCTAAAAGGACCAAGCATTGCTCCCTTACAGACTAGTCACAAAAAGTGATGGCAGCTAAAATCAGTCTTACCAGTGACTAACTGTTCACCGTGAGGGCTAAGTAGGACAGCAGCTTCTATCTGCAACATTTTTGGCTAAAAGCGAGGAGTTGGTAATTTAGGGATCAAGTACGTGCGTCGAAACAATCATGAGTCCTTCAAATATTGGCCAATCAATCTTATTTAGTCTTATAACCTGAAATGTAATGTACCCCTGTTCTTTCCCTGCTCCAACCCATTTATTGCTCTTCCACTGCCCTCTGTAATGCCTTCCGGCCCGAGAGAGTAGTATAAACATATAAATAACTAGAGAGTAGTATAAACATATAAATAACTATTTTTTTTCCTCGCAGGCTTGGCAGATAAAGGGACCGTCAACCAGACTAATCCTCCCCACGTACTACCTGCTCATCACGCGGCGTAATTGGGGCAGGCAGCCAGGCCTTATCGATTTTTTTCCTGCAGAGGATGGGTTCACCACGACCGATACTTACATCGTGCATCATCAGCAGCAGCCTGCCTACTCCCACTGCAGGACACAGACCTCCCTCGTATCTCTCCTGTTAACCCTGTCCCGGGCCAGCTGCAGCCGCCCTATCCTTGCAAACTCTTTAATTTCGTCCATCCACCTAACTTTCTGCCATCCCCTGCTACGCTTGCCTTCTCTTGAAATCCAGTCCGTTACCCTTAACGACCATCGTTTTTTTCTTCGTATTGCATGCCCTGCCCAAGCCCATTTGTTCCTCTTCATTTCGACTAGGATTTCATTAACCCGAGATTGTTCCATCACCCACTCTGCCCTCTGCCTCCGTCTTAGCATTGCACCTATCATTTTCCTTTCCCTACGTCGCTTCTGCATGACATGATTTACCACTTTATCGCGACGAAACGTCAGGCCTGCGTGACAGCCGGGTGAGGAGGCACAAGTGGTGCCGACGAGAAAGCGATCGCTCACTTGCACGAGTGGTCCCACGACGAGTCGTTCGTGTGCAGCAGGAACAGGGCTGCGACCGACGCCAGGCATGCCCCGAGTACGCAGCACGCGGTGCACAGCGCTAATCGGCGGCGTGCCGAATGCTTGCCTTCGGCCCCGGTGATGCGGCGCAGGAAGCTGCGTCAAGCGCGCACCAGCCTCGGCTGTGTGAACGTGCAAGGAAGACCATGCGAGCATTTATTCTGCGACGTGGCTCGCTCGGTCAGGCGGGGACCACAGGGTTGTTAGCGAAAGCATTGCAAGGCAGATACACGTGGCAATAAGGGAGCAACTGCCATCGACCCAAGCGCAGCCAAACGGCTACAAAGGACAGCTATATGATTCCATAGAAACTTCGTAGAAACGCAGCCGCCGTCGGTGGACACCAATGAGTAATTGCTCCCTTATTACAAATTTACTCCACCTTGGCGGTTGCTTCTTAACATTCGGCCAAATATACCTTCTAAGATGCCATATGCACCGAGGTCGGGAGCGACAAGGGAAGGGAAGAGGCGGCGTGGAGGGGACGCTGGCCTCACTCGTATGCCGATCATCGCTTTAGCTGATAAGCTGGATTTAAGTAGTGCTATGTACCTTGCTACAAAAACAATCAAAATGCTCCAGAAACCACCACTCTCCTCGTTAACTATTAGGAGAAGGTATTGCTCCCCGCGAATCATTGCGCACTACTGTTTTTCAGTGTACAAATAGCGACTGCAGAAAACGAGATAGACGCAGGTAGGTTGTTGTTTCAGTCTGTATGAAACGGCAATACGGAATGGTACAGGCAATGAAATAATTTCACAAACTCGAGGATGAGCGAAAGCCGTTTGAGACGCAATGTGACTCTGCTGTCGTTGGACTGAGGCGCCGGCTTGCTCTTGGTCCGAACGCGCTCCCAGCTTCAGCCCAGCTTTAATGCCCCCAGTAGACCAGCGAGCGTTCAGCACATCCTCTACGCCACCCACCTGTGCGACGCGGTGGACGACACCGCCGCACCCTTCGAGCCGGATCCTTCACCGGATGACGCGACGCCGCTCTCGACCTCCATCTCGCTCGAGTACGACTCGCGAGGCTTGAACCAACCGGGGGGCACGTACGCTTCGCCCCGGTGCCTCTGCAGGATGGGCTGCGGAGTCTCCTGTTCCGACCAGGACACCTGCTCCGACGTACTACGCTCGTCGGAGCGCGTTCCTTCCACTGCGCTCTTCGAATCGTCCTCTGGGCCTGCAGGGGTGCCGTTCCCACTGGTCGGGGTAGTGCCGGACGCGCTCCTGGTGTGGACCGGGGTGACGTCAGTACCCGAAGCATTCTTTAATTTGGTTGAAGCGGTAGGCGAGCCATTTTTTCCAGCGGCCGTTGGTGTCCTTGGGCCGCCTTTTGCGCTTCTGGGTCCTATGGGCGCTTTCTTGGCGCTCATCTTGGCACCGCGCGAGTGGGCTCCCCGCTTTGAGGCTGACGAGGTGGCACCAGATTCGGCTGTGCTGCTCGTTGGGGCAGATTTAGGTTTATTCTCGACTCTCCTAGCGGCAGCTCCAGTCCTGGCGGGCACTCCACCAGACCCGCCACTGGCGCGTAAGGGTGTGGCTCCGGATCCGCCTGTGGGACCAACTCTTGACGCGCCGGACGTGCCTCTACGACCATCTGAATCAGCTGCAGACCCACCTTTGTCCTTAGAGACAGGTCTCGGCGCTCTTTTGGTTCCAGTAGAAGCCGCTTTGTGTGCTCTCTTTGCCGAAACGCCACCAGAACCGTTCTTGACGCGGCTCTTGGTAGTGATATTGGTGCTGTCCGGTGCGACATAGTTAGCCCTCTTGGCGCTGGCTGGTAGGACTTTGTCGCCAGCTCTGTAGCCACCCTTGGTGCGATGAGTCCTGGACGTGGACTTGGAACCCATCGAGGCAGCTTTGCTCACGTCTTTCGAAGAGGCCATCGCTTCTTCTTCTCACGCGCTGAACGCAGCTGCAGACAAGGGTCGCGAGTTCTTTTTCTTCTCCGTGATCGGAAGCAAACCGAAATTCTTGCCACTCTTGTTGTTGTCGTATACGTCCACCTTCTACTTACTGTCTCTATGTACCGTCACAATCGTAGCGGAAACAATGGCACAAATTATCTGCGAACGTTTGCGAGGCTACGGCCAGAGTCTAAAAGCTCTCTCCTTTTTGGATTATTTATGCAGAACCAGAGATTTCTTCCACGGCGATATACACACTTTTCCGTTTTATACCAGGCTGGAACTAAAGGTCGCACGTTTTTTTCCCCATTTTAGTGCAAACGCTTGGTTTTCGTCCAAAGTGAGCCATTTTTCTGCCAAATCGGAGTCGAGCTGATGTCTTGTCCACTGCGCTTAGAGTCCATATAGGCTAACATGCTCGGCAGTATTGTCTCAGAAAATTCACTCCCGTGATTTATAAAGTGTATGAATTTGGGTTAGAAATCGTATAAAAAGTAACTAAGCCTAAATGTGAAGAACATGGGGGGAAAAACGAGCAGCTCGAGCGCAGATTTTCAGCACGTGAAGGTAGCGTACGTTTTTTTTAAAATCATTTTCCAGCCTGTCGAACTGAGAGGCAGCCGCTCACTTGTGCAAGGTAAACGCGCACGTTTCATTCGTTCAAAACACGGTTGGGAGCTGGGATATGGCACCGCTCGACCGCAGTCGCGTGATTTTTTCCTTATTTCGTGGGTTTTCTTTAAAGGCCGGAAAAAAGAACCACGCCGGAGATACGGTTCTCCAAAAAATTGGATTGGTTAATTAGTAACACCTTCTACAGCTAAGGGAACGCGCGTGTACCGGTAAGTGAATAATAGAAAATTTTGATATTTAATTTTAGGCAAATAACTAATTAAGTGGAATTTAAAAATACCCTGAGGAGCGCCACACGATAGCAATTTTCTTAAATCCTTGGTTCAGTTTACGCTTTTATTATTGCATGGGCCCAATTCTAGCCAAGAAGGCTAAGGGCCCCGATGTTTCGCATGTATATTCTTACTGACCGCATCCAGCGAAATAAAAATTGAATTCAATTGAATTGAATTCAGTGAAACACCCTGTATACCTCACAGATATCTTTTATTTTATTTGTCTATGCGTCTACATCCTCCAATACGTAGCAAGCCTGAGATATTACTTTTTTCTTACTGCAATATTTTGTGGCTTTTGAAAACGAATTGAAATTTAAACAATGCGTTTGAAACAAAAATGGGAAATAAGAATGTGGCAGGCGCCGTCGTCTGGCGACGGAGGCTGCATCTGCATCTTTGACCGTGAGCGAAAAATACACAAAAAATTCTCACGGAAGCAATCTATGCGGCAGGTGGGGCGCATAGGTCATGTGGCCTTGTGGTGTCATGGCAACCCGCCCGCCGGATTGTGAGCAAACTGCCCACCACGGCAGGTGGCAGAAAAATTAATGTTTGGTCGGAAGAGGAGCACACTGGGTAGCCCAAGCCGCACCGGTGGAGCACCTGCCATCGCAGGGCAGTGTGCATCGCTTAACCGCTGCAGCACCGCGCCAGGAGTGGTACGAGGACTCCAGGAAGCTATGGATGTAAAATAGAGAATGATCAATTCCACATGTATGGTCATTACCCATTAAAGGTATCGCGTCATACCATTAAGGCAGCATTAATTGTTCCTTCCAATTTTTTCCTTCTTAAGTGCTGCTAAGTGTTGGATGACTCATGTGGCTGAATGGTGTGGACGTGTGTTTTGTTTTCTTCTGTAGGTTTTTTTGTAGGTTTTGTGAAATTTCTAACGGGGAATTATACTGAAAGGATAGGTTTCTCAAATACGCAATGCGACGCATAAAGCATAAGTGAATCAATATAGAAAACATATGCCGATGCGCTCATCTCCACGTATAGCTAACGCTGATGCTACTGGTATAGCTCAAATTCGGCAAAGACACTTAAGACTGATTACTTGTGAGAACGTGAAATCATTCTCACAAGTGCCGAGTCATGCTACGTTGCAGAATCACTATGACTACGTGTCTTGACTACGCATATTCTGTACAAACTCTACTCAGCTTACAGTACGCTACTTTTAAAACGCTCAGTCATGATACATTCCAAAATGACTATGTCATTAGTAATTACTATGACTACGAGACATAGGTCATAGTACGTTACGCTTCATCATTCATGACTATGCATGTTCGCTTACATCTGCTGTGACATCGTGCACCGGCATACTGCCTCATCCGAATTTCGTGCCATAGATGGCAACGGACGGTGAACGCCTTTTGGTTTAATGGGACATATAATGCCTTCGCCTTCATACCTTTGGCAAAAATATGAGCATCATGAAGCGGTGAAAAACCGAGAACATTTTCATTTCTGTTCGGCTTCTTGTCTTTCTATTTTAAACGTCTGCGGCTGCGGCCAGGTCGGTGACCTGACTTCTGGGCCTAATGCGCGTATGTCTACCTCTCTTCCCCTTCGGCTCTTGCTTCTAGCAGGCTTGAAGAAGAGAGAGAGAACGAGGGGTTAAAAAATGAAGCAAACCACTTTATAATCCGAGTATGTGCTTTCGCAACAACACGAAGCGAATGGAGAGATGAACGGAGAAGGAAGGAGGCAAGGCAGGAAAATCTTGAATCGGGGGCTGTGGCGAGTGAAATTTTAATATTGCGGCTCCTCCTCCGGGGCGATCCGCCGGTGCCGCGAGAAGCAAAAAAGCGGTGTCCCGACACTGCCCCAGACGGCCACTCAGACATATATACTATTGGAGAAATCTACGGAGACAGGATGAGGTTGCGGAGTCCAAAATCCATCTTGTCTTGTTTTCGTGGGTTGTAAGGCTGCAGGCTAGGATTTATTTAAAGTCCTGTGCCACATGCTAAAGGCGGCTGCATTTGCGCTTGCTTCAAAACCTTTTTCAGACCTTGCCGTCGCAATAACCTACGCTGACAGTGGAATAACAGTCCACACTGACTGGCAAGCAAAAAAAAAGACGGCACTTTGCTTGAGCGGATGTCTCTATCCTAGATGGCTTATCACTTTAAAATTTTAAGTGTCACTGACGGCTAGACGAAAACGGCAGCATTGTTTCCGTTGTAGGTGACTGGAAGATTAACTTCCTTAGACAGCGTCAATATTGCAGGTGACATGATGGTTCATCCAGGCACCGTAGGTTGCAAGTATATGCACACATTACGAAACTTTACGAGCTGGACACAGACTGAATGAACGGACATTACGCTGACGAATGAGAAAACTATCAACAATGTTTTTTTTTCAAAGCGCTTCTTGATTATAAAACTGCTTTTAATTGAAAATTGGTTTTTTGGGAAAGGAAATGGCGCCGTATCTGTCTAATATATCGTTGGACACCTGAACCGCGCTGTAAGGGAAGGGATAAAGGAGGCAGTAAAAGAAGGAAGGAAGAGGTGCTTTAGCGGATGGCTCCGGAATAATTTCGACCACTTGGGGTTCTTTAACGTACACTGACATCGCACAGCACACGGGCGCCTTTGCCTTTCGCCTCCATCGAAGAGCACTCGGAATATTTGTTTTTTCAGCGAACGTTCATGGAGTCCCCAGAGCCACTTTCTAGCTAAAAGAGGCTCGCTGACCGCTCACGCTGAAGAAATTTCGTCGGGCCATAGTTCACCGTTCGTAAGATGCATATCAGTGGGTATATTCATGAAAACAGCTCGAAAGGCCCACAAATGGGAGGCAGCTAATCACGAAAGTAATAAGAATGAAAACCGGTTCAGGAGTAGCCAAGGTGTCTCCCGCGAGAATAGCTCGTTTTGGGCGATCAGTTTTATTCTTCGCGCTTCGGGGCGTTTTATGCGAGCGCGCCGCGAGTGGCAGTCGGAGATAAACGGATTACCCTTCTCGCACCTTCCCCTCGTTAAAGCTGTCCCGGGTGAAGGGTGACACGGGGAGAAAAATAAAAAAAGAAACGAAAACAAGAAGGCGCCTTTCTTGTCGAGACCACGTCTATGTTTCGCTTCAATGCGCGCTTTGACGTATCTTTCGGCATTAGGCTAAATAAGCTGGAATACGTCCGTAGGCACGTGCAGGTATTAGGCAGCTTCCAGCGGGCCGGAACTGCGGGGCGAAGAAAAGAGCTAAACAGTGAACAGCACAGCATCGCGATGAGTGAACGAGGGAAAGAAACCCTTGCGTACGAGCGGTGGAGTGTGTTCGGACACCGACGGAGAGAGATGTCATTGAATGCCGCACTGCCACTCCACTCGTGCAAACTCGTCCCGTCAAAGTTTCACTATGCCGTAAAAAATTATTTCTCAGAAGATTTTAAACATTGCTCTAAAATATCGCTCTACCTGAAGACATCCGAGTAAAAAAAAAAAGGCAGATTTTCTCTTTTCCACCTCGGAAGCACATTTTCGATGCTCAGCACTTCTATGTCCTCCGGAAACTGCACTTACAAAGTAAACTGGAGGACGGGCATCCGCAGCGTACGTGAAGGATTCTACGGCTGTTTGCGCCTGTGCACCAAGCGCGTACTTGCGCGAGACAGCGTAACCTGAAATGCCGAAAACTCAGCGAAATAATGTACGCTCATGTTTTTTGTTTTTTTTTTGTTTGCTGACACCCGGGCAGTCTACGAGATGGCGCTAGCCTTCCGTCGCAGTTAACGCGCCGCGGTGCTCGCGGCTCTAGCGCTGGCTCATCGAGGCACAATAGCCGCAGAGGCCATTCCAGGCTTATGAGCGTGACGGCACAAACTGAATTTACATTAGACTCGCTTTAAAGAATCTTTCCGCGTCATGAGCAATTAGTGTGCTTCATTGGAGACTTGTCGTTGGCTTACAGTGCAATAAAGTGCAACCAAATGCTTATTTGTAAGCCTTTGTGCTCGTTATAATACAGTCATTTCTATCGTTCACTTTCAGATCGTCTGAGGTGTTTTGTTCAAACAAGAAGCACTACGAAATGGATACTGAAAACTAATGAGCTAATGACGCATCGTGCGCTTCGTGCTGCAGTTTCTGGTCGTTGCTTTCTCAGCGCCCTGCCGCTGCAAAAAAAAAAAAATGCAACGCAGCTCACGCAAGTCGTAATTCTTGTTGGTCAAGAGCATCAGAATAATATCTGGTACTTGTCTTGGTGCGCCTGCAAGTTGTGCGCTATTCTTGAGCTTCTTGCTCATAAGTTCATGTCGGTGAATCTTCGAATTGTTGAGAAACTTATGAAGTAACGAAAAAAGAAAGATGGAGAGGACGACTCGGAGGACCGTCATGCATACGTTCCGGCAATGTTCGACATCGCGGTGGCTTTAATGTAGTTAAAATGAATGAATGTAATCTTACCTTATTTGCACAAGCAAAAGCCTGAAGGTAATTTTGGAGCACCAAGAGCGGCGGTCAAAGACAGTATAAAATTGCTTGAGGGCTCTTCGTTGTACAGCTTGCGATGAATATTTTAACGATTTTAGAGACGGGCAAGATGTCTTTGCACCGACTGCAAGCCCTCATTGACAGGAAACTGCCAGCATTCCGCTACGCTTGAGTGGGAGGAAACGAGCAGACCGAAAAGATGCCATTGCGCTTCTTTTATGCGAAACAACATATTGAAGCGGATGGTAGGCAATCATAGCGACGCATAGATAGCGTCTGTTCCAGTACGCACAGCGCTGATGCGGCACAGGATCAAATATTCAGGCTCTTACGAGATCGAAGGATGGCATGTAGCGGCCGAGAGACTGCGCTATCCCAACGGCACGAGCGGGAAATTTAATCAGAATTTCTTTATGATACAGTAGGGATCGCCGCAGCCTTCACCCGCGGTCTGTAGTCAGTCATATGAATGCATTCTTTTCGAAGTTTTGTCTGAAGCCGCAAAAAAAGAGTTTGTCCGCTTTATTGAAGTCAGCATTCTTAATTTTATTTGCCGCCCCCCCCCTTCTCCTCCTCTTTTCTTTTTGCCCATATCAACCGCCACAGTTCACGTCTTAATTATTTAACTGAGCCGACCGGTCTGCTTTGTCTCTAATGAATAATTCCCTTTCAGGAGAGCTACGACGAAGGAGCTTGTACTGGCGTAATGAGCAAACATGTCTTCGTCTCAGTGCGCTAGCTAGGCCTCGCAGACTCGCTTTTTCGGTGTCTTTCGAGCGCGTGTATAATACTTGTTTCATGTCACTTGGGTGATAGTGCTGCCCATAGCGTAAGAGAGCTTAAGGGTGGAGTGGTGGGCTAGTTGGTGACACAGAGCTTCAAAAAGGTTTAGCGATGCATCCATATCTACTCTATCGTGTTGTGACAAAAAGAGGATTACACATGCGCGTTTTGCTTATTTGTCTTGGTGGAAGGACGGAAACAAATGTTCACTTCAACGTTACACCTCGTGTTATGTACTCCCCTGTCTGCCCTTGTGTCCGCGCTAAACCATTTAGTAGCAAGCTGCCAACAGAGTGCTTTCCTTGCCATTTCTTGACACCAATCCCGCACCCTTACTGTTCGAAGCGGACCGTGCATACATTCTGCGAAATAAGGGCGGATAGGCTAGCAGCAGAGTAACGAAGGCTGGCCCTATGTAACTTGCGGTTAGAGCCAGTTCCCTAAATCGAACAAGAAAACAGTCACTGACCTTAGTACGAAACAAAGCACTACCAGGAATTTGGGACAGGCGCTTCTATAGTTCCCTTTACTGCCACCTCGCGCGTGGCTTTCAACATTCAAGAATAGCACTTTGACATCATCTGTGACGTAAGAAGGAAATAGACTGACCAAGCGGATGCAAAACGAAATGTGATGGGTCGCTAGGCTTAGCGGCACTGGCTTTGTGCTGTCCCGAATTCTGAGCAATCGGGGTCACCTCCAAACGAACCCAGCAAGGTCCACAGAAGGCATATCCGCGTTTGGAAATCTCACCTCTGGAAAGAAAAGAACGAAAAGGTGACAGCGGAGTGGGATGCGAAACAAGAGACAAAAAAGCTCCATTCGGAAAACGACCGCGAAGAGTGCACAAGCAGTAATAGCCAGAAAAAAAAAAAGTGCCCCTTATCTCTGCCACATGTTTGAATTTGTGGCGGGTGATTGGAATGAATGTCGTGATGTGGTTGTCAATCATTCCGACATCTGTGGACAGTGCACCACGGATGGGAATTTCATGCATGATACACATGAAACATGTATCATGTATGATACATAGATTTATGTATGAAACATGGATTCATGTATGAAACATGTAATGTAACATGCATACATATACGCACATGATACATTTCAGACATGTGATTGATGACATCGTATGCAAACTCCTGCCTCGTTTTTCTTGTGTATTTAAGCTTGCCGCCTCATTGCACGAAACAAAAATCCACCGTTTTTAGGTATTGTACAGGGTGTTTCACCAAAGACTGCACAATCTTTAAAAATAGCCTTTTTGTGTTAGAAGAGCGCTTTTTCCGGCATTAGCATTGTCAGCGCGTAGTACATCAGAATACGGCTAAGATGTGCTGGCTAGCAGGTGGGTTGACTAGTGACACCCAGCGGAGGACTAAGACGCGCTGTTGCTACTGAAAGCACCTCAACGGAACAAAACATTCGAGAGATACGTCTCCGCATCCGACTGGAGCAGGACGGTGAGTCATACAGGCCAATGGGGCTCCGTGGCTTTTCTGTGGACGCACCATGACCACGGCTCAGCCAACTACTCCTGGAGATCGGCGATCACCTCCGTCGAGAGCAATACGTGCCGACCTGTCAGTCCCGCTCACCATCTACCGCACGCTTCGCATCGGCCAGTCATCCGCAGAGAGTCACCCAGCTTCTGTAAGGCAAACTACAAAACAGCAACCGATCATTTTTGGGCCGCGCCGCGGAATAAGCCTAGGGCGCAATAACAGGAAACCGGTACTGCGGTGCTGATCTCCCCGATCAGGCCTCCACGTGCCCTGACCGAACACATCTCGGGCACATGCCCAGATAGGGACGAGTGACGTGCCATGGATAATGCAAGACTCCATTCCGGTGATCCAGGTATGTTCCTCTATCAACCAGTCTAGATTACACCCTCCCTCCTCTATCCACTAAATTACACCCTCCCTCCAGCCCCTTCTATTCATAACTGCCCCGGAGTGGTGGGTTCTCCATGCGCGTGTCCGTTCCCCGCGCCAACTTGGTCAACCTGGGCTACACTCTCCCTGCGGCGTGCGGCTGTCTCGGCTGCGAAGGTAGTATACACACCTTCGCAGCCTCCGGCACCCACCACCTACCATACGCTTGTCCTCGCTCGCCAAGTAGTCTGGTGATTGCAAGAGGTGTTGGTGGAGCTATTCATACTTCCAAGGTTCACGCTTAGCTCTTTGTAGGGTGCTGTGAGTTCAAACGTTTTGCACAAATGGCGGCCCCGTCAACTAGCAAGAGCGAAATACTAATTTTAGCGCAACTTCCAGCTTCACACGTCATTTAGCGGCTCCAAAAGAAGTGGGTCAAATATGCACCCTGAGCGCCATAGGCGCTCTCAAATAGTCGGACGAAAATGACCCTCGGCTCGCTTCAGGAAAACATGAATATATATTATATAGCCGAGCGCCCTAAGGCGGAGTACCCGGGTTCGAACCCGAGCGCGGAGGCCGCATTTCGATGGAGGCGAAACGCAAAGGTGCCCGTGTGCTGTGCGATGTCAGTGCACGTTAAAGATCCACAGGTGGTTGAAATTATACCGGAGACCTCCACTAAAGTACCTCTTACTTTGTTTCATCTTTCACTTCCCCCTTTGTCCCTTCCATTACAGCGCGGTTCGGGTGTCAGCCGATATGCGAGACGGATACTGCGCCATTCCCGTTCCTAAAAAACCAATTTTCAATTATTTCAAGTTTCTATAGCATAGGCGTCAGTATGCTTGCGTAGCGTCTTGTACTTTTTATCGCAGTTGATGTTTCCTGCCTGCCATATAAGGTTGATCATCATGAAGGGCAGCGATCGGTGGCTGTATATGATTTCTGCCCTGGTCCTTCCGGGCTGCCGTTGGCGTAACACGAAGGAATGCCAGGAGTGAAAGGGAGGGGAAGGAAAAAGAGGACCACGCTGATTTGTCAGCGTTCAGTGGCGCCACTCATGACGTCATCTCAACGAGCCACACTATGTGGTCCGAACACACTGACATCCGCGGTGACTGTCTGCGACGTCTCACACCCTATAATAAGCAGAACACTAATATTTTATACCCAGCGCATTACATTCCTGAAAGCAGTCTGCTGTCATGTAATCTCGTGATAGGCCGCAGCAACTGTCCTGCGAGTTTTTTTTTTCTTCCTGTCATCCGTACTAACACAAGAACAAACTGTACTCGATATTTAATACGCCCACACTCCAATGAATAAGCTCACGCTAAATTGCTGTGGAGCGACTTAACAAGACTGTAGCAAGCAATGGAGACGAATTCGAGACCAATAAAAGAGAAAAAAGGCAAGAAAATAAAACAAAATGCAGTACCGGCGGGAGTCCGCATCTTTGTGGAACGAGGCCGTAAACAAGGCTCCGTGACACCCGCGAAAGAGACCGGGGAGCTAATGTCGCCAGTTTATCTTCCGGGCCCGGTCACAGCACGACGGCGCTGTGCTTGCCACTCCCGAGCGCACAAAGAGCGTATACTACAGCTGGCCGGGCTGGAGACGAAAGCTGGACCCGGAGGTATGGGCAGTGGTCAGGACTATCACACGACCCGGCCGATTCTTTTGACTGCGTCCTCGGTGAAGAGGACACGCTCGAGCGCTGATGGCATCGTTCTGTACGCCTCATGTGATAGCTATCGACTAGACCGGCGCATATCGCATTTCTTACGGCACCGAAAACGAGAAGGAGCCGAGATTTAGAGAGGGCGAAATATACAATTCATCTTCTTTTGCTGAGAAAGAGAAAGAGAGAAACAGATGTAGCGAAAAATCGAAAGAGCGTATCAGCTGCCCTTAAATATTTTAGCGTCTGGTCGCTATAGAGCAGCCTTTTTTCTCGCACGTCGCCGTAACTCCCGATTATAGCAGTGATGTTGTCCTTCCCCTCAGCAACACATAGCAGCTCGCGAAAGGCAATTCTCTCCGGGCTAGGCAATATGGGCTAGGTTTAAGAAACAACATCGGCAGATCTGAGGGAGGGAACTTGAAACAATTCAAGATAAATTAGTAGGTCCGCGCCTGTTCTGTAGCAATGAGCGCTCAAATACAGATTCGGTCGCGTAGGTAACTGCATCTTTCGCTGTAAAATCACCTCGCTGCTGACGAGGTGTGTGCCCAAGCCAGAAAGGTGACAAGCTTCTATATATACAGCACGCACATACTTTAACATGGCGGCCAAGTTGTCGCGTGATGATGATGAGAAACAAAACCAACAGAGAACGCAGGGGAAAACAGGACACGTTTTGTCCGTGCCTTAATTCGTGGACAGGAGTTTTTTTATTTCGTATTATATCATTTTTCGGGTTAATTTTTGTTCGGAATGATTATTATTGCCATCTTTTGTTGTTCTGGAAGTTTGATATAATTATTTGCTCCTGATTTAGCTATGACGCTCAGTTTTTGCGTGCCAGTCAAAAACTATGCTCCCTCAGAAATTTTATAATTATATTTAAGACGTATTTATTCAATAAGTAAAGGCCTCATTAGGCTCTGTGTGGAGGCAGTCCTCTCCACAATTATATGAGGACGGTAACAACAGGCCCTTGAATTTTTTATGATTTGCTGCTTGGTAGTATTCTGTTCACAAGAATATAAGCCCACGGCATTATGCATTTATGACATGTGCGCGAAATAAAAAAAAAGAGGGCAGTCTTTGTATAGTCTCGCAGAGCTGGCAGAGGGGAGTTATTTTACATTTTCTCACTAGTGAGCGGCAAAAGCTTCACAAAGAAGCTCTACTTGGAAATTATCGCGTCCTCAAAGCGGGGCAGTTCTTTCATAGACTGAGCAATAATGTGCGAAGCACGTTGTAACAATTTAGATTCCTAGCCAGTTTGCGGATCGTTCACAAAATCGAAAATTCATTTATACAGTATATCATATTATATATATATACATATATACACACACACACACATATATATATATATATATATATATATATATATATATATATATATATATATATATATATATATATATATATATATATATATATATATATATATATATATATATATATATATATTCCGGTGCATTTCAACACATTACCAATTCTTTCGCAAAGATGTGATTGCAGTGATCCTTCACCATGGTTTAATCATTTTTGACTGTGCTTACTAACCCTTTCTCTTCTTTCACTGCCGACTCACGCAGGTGTTTTTCGCTGCTATCCGCCAACCGGAATGTTTGCCTCACCACGTACGTGTACTTATAAAAGCTGAGTCTGTCGCCTGTATCATATCACTCTGACGAAGGCCAGACCCTGGTCGAAACGTACCAATAAAGACCGTTACTTTTTCCACCGTGTGTCGACCCAATTGCGTTTATAAAGAAAGTTTTCTTGTGAAATAAACACCGAACAAAGAACAAAGTCCGCCAAATTTTCAGCATATATTAGCGAAAGTGTAACCACTAGCTAAGAGTAAAGGGAATATGCGAGCGTGTCTTGCTATAGGTGGGCACTTGGACAGCGCAGTGAGGGAAGCATGGCGGCGGTGAAAGAAGGGAGGGAGAAAACGAGAGCCCAACTGCACGTAATTAATGACCGCGCACCAACAAATGCAAAATACTGTGCAATAGCGGCAATCGCTTACTATGGGGTAAAGGCTACCTTCAACAGGAAAGAGTTTCCTGCACACTGCTCTAGCGTGGCTAGCAACATCGCCTGCCTCCCTTTATATCCAAATGCATTTAACGTGAGTTATAGATATAACTCCGTTGCTGGGAAAGTGTAACATCCAGATCATTGAGCGCGAGCCAGTGGCCAAGTTTATGAAAACTCGCTGGACAGAATGAAATTTGTCGGAACGACATGCCACCCACGCGGCACCTGTTATCCTCAAGTTGCGGCGAAAACGACGCTTGTTGCACGGTCAACCTGCACTGCAGCACATGCACTACAGCCTGCACTGCAATTGCGACGCCACGTGCGCATTGCTGGTGGCCGGGCAAGGGTCTCCAGCAGAGGCCCCACTTGCATTTTTTCCCACTGCCTCAATGCTGCCATTTGAAGCGAAAGCAGCACACCCGAATTACCCACCCTTCTTTCGTGGTCCTTGATTTGTGAATTCTAGAATGGGCATTTTGTCAAGAGTCACCCAACAGTTCTTCGTCCAACTAGTTTATGGGTTTTTAACGTCTCAAAGCGACTCAGGCTATGAGGGAAGCCGTAGTGAAGGGCTCCGGAAATTTCGACCACCTGAGGTTCTTTAACGTGGCATCGGGCAGTACACGGACCTCAAGAATTTCGCCTCCATCAAAATTCGACCGCCGCGGCTGAGATCGATTCCGCGTCTTTCGGGTCAGCAGCCGAGCGCCATGACCATTCAGCCACCGCGGCGGCAGTTCTTCGTCCACGTGCTTTTCACTTTGTAAGTAAGGCGTCATTAAGCACGCTTTGACGCTGCTCGAATTTTCCTGCTGCTGCCTCGGTACGGGTGGCGCTGCATAAGGAGCTCAGAGTTTGTGCTGAGCTCGATTTGCAGTCTGTCTAACCTAGAGAGACGCAAATCCTGCCAGATGAAACAGCCGTGCAATGAGGACTGCCTGACCGCGCCTGAGCAGCGCTCACTACGCTAGAGCTGCATGGGAAACACCGAGTTGAGCGCGTAAGGACCGTGAACCGATTAACGCTAATCCATCGCTTCCGTAATGACGTTGCGAGCCGGATTTCGTCAGGTGCCCGCATTGCTGTCGTTTGACAAGGAGCAGGAAGAAGGGGGGGGGGGGGGGGGCTGTTTGTTTGTTAGATAGGAAGGCTGTGATACTCTCCGCCCAAGATTGGAACATGGATTGTCAGTTGTTTGCTGCCGGTAACCTTTTAGTCTCTCTGCTGAGGTCTCTATCAGAACATATATAGGCCTGGTACACTGCGTCCGCCTTCCTTAAAGGGGTAGAGGCACCACATTTTTGGTTGGCTGCTGCTGTTGCTGCTGACAGGAGAAAAGGAAAGTTCACGGGCCTGCCTACTGGCTCTAGCCGAACCACGCTCGCTGCCGCGACCTAAAAGTAGGAGAGTTAAAGGATTGGAGAGCAACGATAGAAAGCAAAGGCGCACGCTATCATTTCCCGGGCCGATCCCGGAGGCAGTGCAATACCGGGCCGACCCGTGCCAGAGTGCTTCAAGCACTGCGCCATATTCTGGCGTATTCTGTGTTGGAAACATTATTGCCCCAAGACACGTGATACACGCGCACCAATTCATATATGCGCGGTAAATAATTTATTACTGAATTATTTACACTGAGCGATTTCGGCTTAGTTTTCTGAACGCCGGGGTGTGCTATGACGACACAACCAGAGAAAAGCAACAACCCTGGTCACGTGGCCCGCAAAATTTGTGATACACGGACTGTTTCGTCGGCCGCTCTCGTACAAATGCTGTGCATACCAGCGCCTTTCCAAATGCCCGTAAACTTGGCCGGTACTTTGATATGCCGAGAAAAGCCAAGCGAGCGAGGGACGACATCGAGTTATGAAACCAAGCAGCTCGCTCGGGCCGAGCTCAGTCGGCATACCGCCTATACCAAGGCGGTTTCTGCGTTGTATTTCGCTTTGCCACACTATGATGGCGTCCATGCTCGGCGGACGATTGTGTCGGTGGCCCGTAGCCGACAGCGCGTCAGTCGGCCGACGCCTGGTCACATTGCAACGATACGATGTCTCACTGTTCGTATCAGTCAATACCCGTGGCTGTCTTCGCTTCGCTTCGCCCGCGCAGCCGCGCTGGGGTCCTGTGGCTGCTGATTACGACATCTGCTGTTGACTTTTTTCTGTTGCTTCTTCAGCAAACAGTCCGTGCATTCGCTAAATGAATGCTTCAAAGTAATTGCTCTGGATTCGGCAAGTACCACGCCAGTGCGTAACTCCCCCACGAATGCGCCTATGACGACTGCATTTCAATGCTGCTTTTGTTTATATATCTGCATGTGTATACAGAGAGCGATTGGGTGTCCGTTCAGCCCGAGTTTTAAGCTGCGTCCTACTTAATGTCTTCAATTTGTCCTCAGTGTTCCTTAAACAGACTCTCAAACTGCTCACAAACACTTCAAGACCACTAACCATTTCGGTTTAGCAGACAATGAAATAGAAACGGCTGCTCGTTATGACATACGCAACGGAAGCCAACAGTCACCTAAACCAAGGAGCATAGGGAATGTCGTTTTTTTTTATTGGTGGTTTTCATCAGTGGGAGATTAATAAAAGCAGTAGAAAAACAACCACATGCCAGCGGTGGGATCCGAACCCACGACCTCCGAATTTCGCGCCCAGTGCTCTGCCAAGTGAACTACGGCGACGACTGTCCAATATTCTGATTTCGGGGGTATTTATGTGAGAGTCTCCACCAGCACCGCCCTCGTCCATAGCGGCGGACGTAGTACGTCCTGTATTACCTCGAATGCCACGTCGGAATGTCGTCGAACGGGGAGGGCGGAAGCTGTGCGAGAACCCTTATGCTACCTTTGGCATGTTTATGCTCATGCTATCTATGGTTTTACGGGAGTCAAGAACAAAATCGAGCGTGCTAGAATTGTCTAGCCTACACATTCTACAAACAAAATTCCACTTACGTGCACTATTGCTCACAGTGCAGGGCTTTAATGGTTGGCAGAGAACCAGCGAGACAAAAGAGGGAGCACAGTGAAGCGTAGAGTCAAAGGAAGCAGTGTTTGTTTTTCGAGACGGCGGGGCAGAAAAGCGACGTCAAACAAATGGACTGTGGGTCATTTGTTTGTGTGAGAGACACGGAGCAGCACAAAGCGACGCTGCGAGACCATTAATAACGGCACGCGGGCTCGCTTTCTCCTCCTAGCAAAAGGGCAGCCGATACGCAGTCCATTCGACGCGGCCGTCGCAGCGACGCTGGATTTCGTGGCCGCGCACATCGTGTATTGCCGTCCCACGCGCGTCGCATTCCAATCAACCGGGTGGGTGATGTTTCATGCCATGCTTCCTACGCAAGAAGCAGTTTGGAATTTGTCAGTGTGTCATACGCTTGTTATTAAGGCGAAAGCCTTTAATGACTCATCGTTGTCCGTCTGTCCGGCCTGCCGCGAAATCTGTCACACTATAGCTGTCAATCAAAGGGCGTCAACTCGATAAAAAAATCCTTGTGCACGGCTAGATTCGAACCACCATCCTTCCGCTCCACAGCCGAGAGTGCTAACGACTGCGTTACTTCCTGCCAACGCATATGTGCGGCCTGCTCGTGCAAGTTTTTTTTTCCTTTACCAGTTTCATAGCTTCGCTTAGACAGGATACCGAACACTTTTGCAAATTATTACCATAATTGATTTTTGTGCCCACACAGGGCTGGGAAAAACACTGTATAATGCACAAAGAGAAGTAATTAAAGGCTGACGCCAGCACATGAGTTGAAAACCGCTGCCACAAGTGGACACCTTAATTCGGGCGGTGGCGTGAAGTACAAAAGTTGGAAAGTGTGCGGACTGTTCACTTTACCTGGCAGCAGGTAGTGTCAATGGGTCGGCGTACGTGAAATTAAATATTACAGGACGAGCCACTGTTGCAAATAATAAAACACTAATGATAATACTAAAACATAATAAACAATTGCAAATAATAAAACAATAACAATACTAAAACAAATAATGAAACAATCGCAAATAACAAAACAATAAAGCAGACTTCGTTTCGATGTGACAGAGAAGAGACACGGCTGGGGAGTCATTGGTGCAGTACAGGGTGGTGGTGCATGTTCATAAACGGACGCCAGAAACTGTACTGCTCAATTGTGAAGTGAAAGAAAAGATGCCCATAAAAACAGTGTACATACCTGGAAATACGTTTTTAGAGAGCATTTACGGAGTCTGAAACACTTTGTTTGCGACTTGGCTACTTCTTTTCGACGTGGTCTGCGCTCTCCGTTCCTTTCAGTTTGATTCCAGACACTTCGGGTATCTCAGCTGACTTGCATGATGTACTACCGGGGACAAAAGTGGTATACTCCACGCAGCAGGAGCCGGAGCACCGAAAAACTGCATTGTAACGCCATCTACAGGCGGCATCTGAGATCTAGACAGCAATGGCAGTCATTTATTATCCGCAGGCATGCCGCTTGACTCGTTTCAATGTTTCGTGCTTTAGGTGGCACCCCGGTGCAGTTTTCCGTTGCGCCGGCTCCCGCTGCGCGGAATATACCACTTTTGTCCCCAATAGTACATCCGCGACTTATCGCTCTAGTCGTACCAGTACGAGTAAAAACGTTTACGTGGTACATTCCAGTTGATCGCCATTCTATTCGGGCGGTGTCTGAGCAGCGGGCCGCCAGTCTGCAATCCTGCTTCTTATTCTGTTGACAGAAGGCAATGCCTTGGCTGATCGTGTGGCGAAAACAGACACTAATATTCGTCCCCTGAGTATGTTGCTGCATGTCAAGGCACACGTGAATGCAAGAGAGGACAGCCATAAAATCGGATCACACCAAACATCTTGCTGTCATGCAAGTCGAGAATGCACCGCTGTACTCGATACACAAGCCAGTTTTACATATGTCTAGCGGATGTAAAATCACTTCAGATTCGCAGAAGCCTGGGACTTTGCGCTTTGATGTGAATGACCCGATGACGTCTTTTAGCATGTAGCCACTGCTTAATTTACAACTTTACTGTGTCTAAGCAGAAAGCAGAGCTCCACGCTCCTCCACGAAAATTGCGACGTTGCCGGAAGGATGCGGTTTGGATGGTTGCATAACCAAGGCACGAATTCCCCCAACGCCCATTTGAGGATGTGCCATTGAAAGTTTGAAGCACTGTACATGGAAACCTTAAGACATTTTTGCTCTCCCGCCGAGTGCCCACAGATGCTCCTTGAGGACGACGCCCTTCCCTCCCCCCCTCCCTCCCCTCCCCTTCAATTTTATCCGGTCACACAGCCGATCTCCTGGCACCCACTTCAGGAAATAAAGCGCCGCGAAACGCCAAAAACTCGTATACGCTACTGAAACGATGATGAAAGAGAATAGGATAGAAAATAAACTAAAAGAATGCAAGGCAACTAAGTCAGGAAGGAAATAGATAAGAGCGTCATATTAAGATCACGTTTGTCGCGCGACATGCGCACTGCTTGCTTCCTCATCTACGTCTCTGCTGGAACGCAGTCGCTAGCGCGAGCGGTTAAGAGAAACGGAAGATGGGGCTACTATAGTTGGATACAGCTCAAGAACAAAGCGGCCTTTCCCCGACAGAGCACCCTCTTCCAGTCAATGGCGTCAGCCGATTCTCATGACCCTGCTGGCGTCACAATGCAGGGAGTGGCAGACGAAAGGGGATAGTCCCATCCCTCCATGGTCGGGGATAGTCCTCTCCCTGCATTTGCATTGTGACTCTAGCAGGTTCATGAGAATTGGCTGACGCCATTGACTGGAAGGGGGCGCTTTGTCGGGGAAATGCCTCTTTGTTCTTGAGCTGTATCCGACTTCAGTCAGTCAAGAAAAAAGAAGCTTTCTTCCGTCAACGCCAAAAGACCTCCCGCTTCCAGCCAATTACGTCGCCCTATTCTCATGAACCTGTTAGCGTGAGTAGCGTGCAGTGCGGTGAGTGGCGTGACAACGCAGGAGAGGGACTATCCCCTTTCATCTGCCGTTCCCCGCATTGTAATTATAAATTATGAAGCATTTTCACTTCGACAAAAAAAAAATGATGTCCCTGCTACACCCCGAGGTGTCACTAAAAAGATCTCTTATTGCAGATGTCCTAACAAGCTGCACAGAGTAGTGAGCGAAATGATGAAAGCGCTCTATCAATGTACAAACCACTTAGAGTGAACGAAACAGACAACTAATGTCATGAAATTGCACTTGTGAAGTTATTACAACAATTCAGTAAACCACTAAAGGCAGTGCAAGAATTCTGGACTCGGCAGCAGACACTGAACACTGCTTCGATTCAATTAGACCGTCTACTGTGCACTACGAAGATTCTGGGGCCATGACATCATCGGTCAATGGCAAACGAAGTTACCCGCCTTCCTCTGCAGTTCTGGCAATTTGCAGCTTGAAGAGACTGCTGACAAGCTGCGCGCACCCGCGCCTTTGTGTGCGATCTTTCTTTCCTTTTCCTGTTGGTCCTTTCGTTTGTTTTACTCTTTCCTCTTTTTGCAATCCCAGGTTAGCAAGACGGAACTGATTTCGGCTGACCTCTCTGACTCTCATTACCCTACTTTTTCTTAATTGTGTCTCAGAACTAATAACTGCACTGTTTTGAAAGAGAACCCAAGGGAAAGTTCCCACTTGTTCAAGTTGTCTTCCATCCCCTCCAAATAAAAGCCTACATGTTAAAAAGTGAACTACTTTCTCGTGCATCCGGGTACTCGGAAAGAATATCTCTCAAGGAGGAAGGCAAAGCTCGGGCGAGAAAAACAAGATGAACTGTATTATTTGAGAGTTGAAACCAAGAGTGACAAAAAAACCTGCACTTCCGAGCGCCAGCAACAAAAAAAAAGCATTTTTACGTATTTTGGGGCTTTGTAGCGTATGAAGCAGAAAAAAAAGCCAGATGATCCAATGTCCTCTGCAGCTAGCATAAGTGGCTGTCTCAGCAGCATCCTTTAATCACTCCCAATGTTCGCGGTGCCAACGTCAGAGAGCATTTCGATGTTGCGCTGTCCTGCCTCCACCTCTTGTCCACCTGGGCAACATACCCTCATTTCTTTCATTCCCTCACACTTTGTTCTCTCGACACACAGGCTGGAAGGCGTTGTTTGTCGCTACCCACGCACCCTAGTGGAACCGAGCTCGGCTGAGAAGCACTGCGGGGAACATTGAGAGTCTCTTCTTCCCTCCCTTTTTTCTATTTCCTTTCTTGTTCTGCACTGTTTCGCAGCCTCGCGAAGTTCACCAGTCCTTCCCGACACATACATAGTGAACGACCGATATGCATGCACTGGCGCACAGCTATCAGCCAGTAGCATTTCTTTGCTCTGGAGCGGACTGCAAGTCTACGCCCTAAACACGAATACGCCTATACTGGAGTAAAAGGGGAATAAGCTGTCTTCTTGTGCACTCACTTCTATGAAAGGAAGAGCGCTAGAGGACAGAATACTTTCTTTTTGCTCCCTCTTGTTTAGAGTGTATTTCCCTCGCATACATCTTTGTTTCTTGTTTACACTGCGATGCAGGTTGTTCCGGATGCCCCAAACAGTTTCGGTCAGCAGTATGAATTAAAGAACTGGTTTGGTTTGGTTCATGGGGCTTAATGTACCAAAGCGACTCGTGATATGAGGGACGCCGTAGGGAAGGGCTCCAAGAATTTTGACCACCTGGGATTCTTTAACGTGCACTAACTGCACAGTACCGTAGCCTCTAGAATTTCGCCTCCGTCGAAATTTGACCGCCGCGGCAAGGATCGAACCCGCCTCTTTCGTGTCAGCAGACGAGCGCCATAACCACTATGTCACCGCGGTGGCTGAATTAAATAACTGTTCTTGAATCTGAATTGATTTCAACGAATTGAAAAGACGAGGAATTCTACCGTCTTATTTCTAAACGTACACTTACTTTCCTTACAAGTATAACCGAGAGAGAAGGACTAGTTGGTTACTCTTTCCTGATGGTTACTTTCCTTTCCCAGTGAATACTGTTTGATAATGTGACAAGTTTTAAAAGAGGTTGTTGAGATCCATCTATCAGGAACCTTCTCCTAAGGCGTGCCTCACACAGTACAGTAATGTTGAAGCACATGGGTACTACCCATTTGTAATTAGCATAGGCTCTACGTGTGTCACGACAGACTCTATCCTCCAAGTGGGTAATGTATCCCCACAGGTCCAGATGCACTTCAGTTTTCCACAGAAAAACCGCAGAAGTGTCTTGAGAACTTCCTTGTGTATTCGTTGCGGTGTATTTCTCAGTATATACTGCACAAGTGTATATTAATGTCCCTAGTTCAAGGTTCAAGGTTCGTTTATTGCATGTTTATGGTACAAGATTAGAAAAACACTGGAATACAGAAGGACCTCCTGTAAGAACAATTGTAAAAAACAATTGTGTATAAAGTTTGCAGTTCGTCTTTCACTTAAATTGTTCGCGAATCATTTGACGCTGATAGTACGTAATCATTTAACTTTGTCCTTTAACTGCTTTAAGTTACGCCTTTGAGGTGCACCATTCAGACATCGTTGCAGTGACTACGAAGGGACAGAGAAGAAAGTTGACGCAGTGTTGCTATCGCTCGGTTTCGTTAGCCCAAAGGAGGACTAAAGTCTGAGCACTTTTTTTCTTAAAACAACCGTTTCTGACGATCGCTAAGGGTATTTCAGAACAAAATGAGAGTTAAGCTACGTATCAGTGGAAAGTTCATTCGTTCATTGGAATGGTCATATTCCCCCTCTTTCTAATTCTCGTCTGTAGCTTTCGTAAGCTGCAATCATTTCGCTCAGCTTCCATCATGTCTCTCTTCCCTTCACCTAACTTCTCATTCTTTCCTCACTGCCTAGCCCATCGCATACGGCGGCAAACGCCCTCACCCCCCATGCATCTGCTGCGCCTTCCTCTGGTCCTCAGTGAGGAAAACTTCATTCTGCCCATTCCCCCGTTTTTTCTCCTCTTCCCTTCCCAATGTTCTTATCTTTTAGTCTTTTACTGCACATCTCCGCTATGAAAAACCCTTCTGGTGGCAAGCGGACCTCTTCTGTTCTTCACGAAGCCGTCCCAGGCATTCGTTTATGGAGCGGGCTCACGAGGGACGCTTTATTCCTGTCAAGGACAGACACGTAACGCTAAGGATTAGACCCACTTATAAAGCATCCAGGCGACAGAATAAATCCGCTTAGGAGTGGGAACGTAACAGGTGTGCACCATCATTAGAGGGATGGGGAGGGAGACACCAGCACAGAGCTCCGGGGCTGCTATTCTATGACACCATTAAAGTACAGTGGCGTTCCCATCTTGTAGTAGACTGACCTTAAAAGTCTCCTTGCAGTGTTTGGCGTGTCTTCACCATTTCTTCCCCACTTGACACTTTCCGCATTATTTGGGGAGGTAGTGCGCCTTCATATTGAGTTTGATTCGAGCGTACACTGACGTCCCATCGGCTCTCCTAGAGGTGAGGCTAAATATACTTTACATCCGCCTATCGACTTATAGTTATTCGGCGTGGACAGGGTAACAAGGCGACGGTACACAGCCTTTAATTCTGATAGCCCTACATTGACAACTGTAAACAAAGTGCCGCTTGTGGAGCCGTTGTAGCTCCTTCTCTTGTTTGATGCCGCGAAATCTGCACTGGTATATGGCTGAAGAAGTACACCAGTGCATTCGTCACTTGCCTTATCATTGCAGCGGCAAAAAGAGACTCCAGTGTCTACATGTGGAAAACATGCTGGCCCCAAATTTTAAGCTTTCTTGCCAGGATCCTCCTTAGAACTTGCTGGTGGGCAGATCGGGCGGAAGGCCGAGTGTAGAAAATCGCCTTTTTTACCTTTCCTCCATTTAAAATAGGTTCCTTTCCGGTTCCGGCACCTTTTGTGTCTTTATTAAGCAAGCACAGCTTTCTTTAGCTGTCATCATGCAATCTGGGTTTCGGCAGTGCTGCGCCATCTTTGTCGAAAGAGGAAGCTTCCTCCCAGAGCTCTGTTCCTGGAGCCGTGGCCAGATGCAGCAAAAGCCGACAAAGAGCACGCAGACGTATTAGCAGAAGCCCACAGTCAACATTATGTGATGTTTGAATTCATCAAACTGCCCGTTTTTTCTCATCGAGAGCATACTAGAACAGTACTTAGCACGCGTATTCGTACACCTTAAGAGAATGTAATCCAGGAAAGAGGTTTGCTGGCTGTGCCAAAAACTATAGGAAATATTCGTTATTAATGGCTTCCCCAAAGTAAGTAGTCGACTGCGCACAGCCACGATTTTCCAGCCGGAGCTGGAGCCGCAGTTATCAAACATTCAAGCCCGCTTCGAGGCCCACAAAGCGACGGCGCTTACGAAGTGGAGGCGCAGTGCTTTCCGAACTGCGCTCCCAGCGCCCATCCCGGCCGCCCGAATGAAGTTTAATTCCATTAAAATTCAGCGCACGTGCTCGCTTTCAAAGAGGCTTCAATGGTCGTATCAGCCACCCGTGTGTGCTTAAGAGGCAGACTGATCTACGGGCGCACATCGGAGACAGGAAACACACCCATATGCGAGGTTTTTCAGAGCCTCTTCACTTCTCCATTCCGTTTCTTCCGATTGCCTCCACTCTCGTCCTGAGCAAGAATACCACGCGGTTTCAGAGAAATGTATTCCGCCGAGCTCGAGGACAGGGAACTGTTCACCGGCCTAATGAGCGATTAGCTGCGTGCGCTTCGCAATGCTAATTGGCTCCGGGATAACTGCCCTGCTTTTGCTTCTCTTCTTTCTGTTTTCCACTCCCGTCTACGGCCAGTGAGTCCGTATCTGTGCAATGGCCCTGCCGAGATCTCTGCGTTTTGTTTGCTGGTGGGCGGAACAAAAAGAAGAGTACTTAGTGACTTGAGACGCACTCAAGCCCCTGGCACAAGTGCTGTGCTTACGCGGTAGGAACGTCATCAAATACAGTTGACTCCGTTCTTTTCAAGTTTGGGAGATCTCCCCTGGCAGTGAATACCCGGTCTCAGGTGCCTAACAAGTGGCAAGAAACTGACGTTGCACTCTGTATGCGCTTTACCATTCAACACATTCCAATATAGAGCCTACAGAACAAAAGGTATGGTAAACTCTTTTATTGCGCCCAAAAACAGGGGACCAGTCAAAGGACCGGTTGCGCTGACTTAGAGGAGGTCGGCAGGGATCCTTTGGGATGCCGCGGCCTCCACCGCGCGCTGGATAAGCCAGCGTTGGTCTGCTGGCTTGGAAGTACACAGGAGAGACTCCCACGTCTCTGGGGCGTTTGCGTTGTCTGTGTTGTAATGTGTACAAGTCCACACCATGTGTATGAGTGTGGCCGGAGTTGAGCAGTGTTTACACATGGGGGCTATCTGTTCCGGAAAGATCCTGTATAAGCTCATGGCTCTCGGAATCTCCAATACCGTGAGCGAACTGATCGAAGCAACCCTCACCGCCCAGTATGAGCGGCTCTCACTCACACACGCTGGCCGAGCGGTACTGCAGCAAGTTGGGATCTCCCCGCCGAGATCGGCCCCAAGTTACGCTGAACTTACATCGGAATATCGCCTAAATCTCCGCATTCCTCCCATTCCCAAACGGATGCACCCGGAACACCACGCCGAGAGACGGGCCGACCGGGCTCGTCAGTTCGAGAAACGCTTCAGCGGACGTCCGGACGTCACGTATACGGACGCCTCTTACCATCCATCGAGGCCAGCGATGGTGGCGGTAGCTCTCGCCCCTCACCGCAGCTGGTACACAGCCTGCAGCATTCGCAATGCAGAAACAGTCACCGCAGCTGAGGAGGTCGCCATTGCGCTCGCGCTAGCCGACCCTAATACCAAAGTCGTCATAAGTGACTCTCAACAGGCTATTCGCAATTACGATGCTGGCCGTATCTCTTGCCAGGCGTTACACATTCTACGTTCTACAGCACCCTCTTCCACATCTCGCTTACTTCTTTGGGCTCCAGCCCACGAGTCGCTCAGCGGAAACGCCCAGGCACACACTCTCGCTCGAGATCTCAGCTGCCGAGCCGAGAGTATGATCAGCCACCCTGCTTCCGCTGACACTAATATCCCACGCGCTTCTCTACTCACCACTTACACGGACATACTCCAGCACTACCGACTCCAAAGGTGCACATATCCTCCCGCACACCGCGATCTAACAAGACGCGAGGTCGTCCAATGGCGCAAACTACAAACTGGCAGCTTCCCACACCCCCTCTTATACAGAACAATAGGATGACTGACTGCGTCTGAACCTTTCAGAGCGTGTAACGTTGACAAGTCTTTTTGCCCCTTCTTCGCGCTGTTCTATGAACACAATCATGCAGCTTGAGTAAGCCTTCTTTTCAAGACAATCTGTTGTAGGCACCTTGGCTTGCTGCTGTCGGTCGATTGTTTTCTATTGTCAGGAAAACTGTTTGCGAAGCGCAATCCCTGTGTGCATGCGGACCCCACCTCTTGGTGAGAACATTTTGTAAATTCTGCACACATTATGGTACAGTGGAGACATTCTTCATAGCTGCGAACAATGAAATGTGGATTGAAATGCAGGCAGCGTGGCATTGACGGCGACTTACACCGTTGCAGTTCTTCGCGAACTGAAAAGGCCTTGGCGTGGCCGTATAGAATCGAGTGTTTTGTGTGTGAACTGTAGCCGAAAATAGGCCTTCGATCCGACGCGCGTACAAGCCACTCTTCCTGCTGTTTTCGTCATTTCGTTTCCGATATCTTTTCTTGGCTTCAAACCCAGTGTTTGGCACAAGTAATTTCTTTAGCTCAGATGGGTCGCATATATTGACTTTGTCTCCCGATTTCGAGCACGTTGAGAATGCGGGGCAGGTTTTGATAAATTCCAGCCAACACTCCGCGTTTTTTTTTTCGTCCTTAGCTAGTGCGCCAAAGCATAAAAGGATTTAATCATGAGAGGAATAAAGGGAGCGAACATAGTATCCTTGTGTCTAAGCAACAGTGCTGTCCAAGATGTGACCGGTTTCCGCTAGATGTCGCGTGGTAGTTGGACGTGACAGTGCAGAGCAGACCTATAGCTGGTCATGTACGTATTCCCGCGTCTATGTCCTGGCGCGCACGCACACACACGCACACACACACACACACACGCACACACAAACACACACACACACACGCACACACAAACACACACACACACGCGCACACACACGCACACACAAACGCACACACAAACGCACACACAAACACACACGCACACACACAAACACACACGCGCGCGCGCACGCACACGCACGCACAAGCACACGCACACAGGAAGTCTGGGTTGAGTATATGCTCCTCGAAAGTGTATGCTCCTCGGCCATTTCAACCCGGATCCTCCGAAGCTCGACGTCGTCAGCACAGGATGTACAGTAGGGGAGAGTAACTACACACGAAATTAATAAACCACGTGGGCTGCACCGGAGGTGTTTCTTTCTCTTCTGAGCAGGATGGAATTATCCAAGCTGAGGAAATGTTATGCATGACGTTGTTTCCTTCCCGAGACTTTCCATCCAATGCGATACGCCGATTTTATTTCAGGGACAAGGAAAGCCTGCCACCAAAGTTCGAGGCCTAACCTCGCAAACCATTTGTAAGCGAATGTGGTGGGAATTATTATGTTTTTCCTTCAGGAGTCTTAGTTACGCATGAAGTCCAGTCAAGCATGATTCACAGATTACAAAATGCTGGAGCAGGTTGCGTAGAGTCCGATTATTTTTTTCTATTTTATGTCAATCTTGTGACTACCACTTAAATCATAAATAAATGGGCAGCTGTGGAACTGGAACGTCACCTGCGAAGAAAGAACACCATCGTTTATAGAGAATTATAAAGATAAAACTAAGCCATGAAGTAAGGAGCGTAAAGAACACCGAGAGCTGCCACGGTGTCTCAGTTGTGATGGGGCTTGGCTGCTGACCCGAAAGAAGGGGGTTCGATCCCACCCGTGGCGGTCGTATTTCGATGGAGGCGAAATGCTAGAGGCCCCCCCGTGTACTGTGCGGAGTCAATGCATGTTAAAGAGCCCCAGGTTGCGGAAATTATCCGAAGCTCTCTACTACGACGTCCTTCATAGCACGAGTCGCTTAGGGACGTTAAACCCTATACGCAAAACAAATCAAAGCAAAATCAAACCATAAAGAACGTCGGATATATTCATGCCGTGTAAAAACTTTAAAACACTTAACTAGCAAAAGCAGTTCCTGGGTTATCACTAATATAAGTATTGTACGAAGATAATATAGCTCAGGTATCCACACCTTCTCCTAGCAAGCAGGCAGTTGTACATCTTTGGTCATTCATAATCGGCGCCAGGTATTCAACCGAAATACGCGTGTGTTGCACCTCTGAGTCTTCTTTAGATGGAACCGGTCTCTGATGGATGCAGCTTCTCCTGTTCGCTATTTTCAGAGCGTAGAGGAACGGAAAGTTTCTCCCGGTCATCCACGCACTCACCGGGTATTATGCATTAATTCATAGGAAGCAACTTCCCGCACTGCACGTCAGCCACCTCAACAGCGAACAAATCAAAGAAGCAGGTAGCGCACTCACCTAGCAAATGTCCTGTGGCTGAGCAAGATTTCATTAGTTATTTTGTCGGCCGCCGTAATGAGTCCGGTTCTTTGCGAGACCAGCAGTCGCTAGCTGAAGGACAGGCAACATCGCCTACATGTCGTTGGCAATGCCGCGAGTAAAGTGCAGCCGCGGCAATACGAACTCGGTTCACGGAGTCGCCACTGCGCTCGCTCAAATTTATTGTCATTCATTGCGATTGCATCGACTAAGACCCTTATCTTCCCTTACCTGGCCCCTATCTTCTGAACAAGGAACCAGAGAATGGAATGTTTCCTCGCTCCCTGTTTGCGCCGTCCGTACAGGTGCGGCGAAAGTATTGCGGAGCACAATTCGGCTTTTAAAATGTGTCGCGCGTTCTGTAGAGAAGATGTGATGGTTTCTTGAGTTCACGCGCTGAAGTAGCAGCGGCACATGATAACATATGTATAAAGCACTTCCTAGTTTCCGCTAAGTAAACCGTGAGAAGAGTTTTATCGCCAAGGCGCACTCCGTATAGTTATGGCCGGGACACCGTTGCAGGGCCCCTGCCCACCTAGCCAAATAAATTTGCACGTGTTGTGCAGAAGCAATACCACAGACCTAAAGCCAGTGGAAGCAGAGCAATGCACCGACAGAAGAACAAGGCATGCATGTAACATCAGCTCTTTTACCGGACACGTTAGCTCTCCTCAGCTACCCTCGTTACGTGCACGCAGACATTGTGGCGCGTGCGCCCAGCAAGATGTAAAGCCCCCCCCCCCTTGACATGCTTGTTTATTATGTTCCAAGAAGTGACATGTTGCACTTCTGTAACACCTTCTCACAGCCTATTTAGCCAGCAAAATAGTGTTTCGCTTCATAAGTCCTTCATACTGCGGCAATTTGCCTCTGTTTTCGCGGTTCTAAGCGGCTGTTGAGATGTCCCTTCAAATTACATAGTGAATTCCGTGTTTCGTATTATTGCGAGCTAGCCGCATAGCCTTTGCATAGCACACTGATATGTGTGGTTGTTGGTTGGGCCTTTCATCGAGAATAAAATTAAGCACAAAGCAAAACAGAACAACATCTTGAAAAAAAAAGAAGCTGTTCTGCAGTATTTAATTAGCATTACGAAGTCTACCTGCCAGGAATGCCTTGTGGCCATAAATTTTTAAATTGATGGCAATTTGACAGGACCTGTTTGCATATACTTAGACCTATGCGGAAAATGACTTCGGCAGATTGAAGCTACGGGTCAGCGTAATACTAAATGCATATGCGCAAGAAACTCCGCGCTTTACATATCTCGATCATTTAGCCTAGCTGCTCGCAAAGGCCCATCTGACCTGCGTGAATCCAGCGGAGCCAAAAAAAAAAACTGAAAGAAAGCGGAGAGCTGCGCTCATCTAATGTTATTCACCTGACCGGATCGGAGGCAGCTGGACGTACAAATGGACGGCCAGGCCAAACTGCTTTGACTTTCCAATGGAGAAACCCCGCGGTCCGGTTTCGTCACGCCCGTTCGACTTTGCTTGAGCGAGACAGAGCCTGATTTCGAACTAGGGGCCTTGCGCTTTACCCATGCGGTCCCAGAGTAAACCCGGTGGCCCCGGTGAATTTAGAGTGGGTCCAAAGCCGCCTTGATGCGCTTCCCCGCATCGAAACGCGCTTTCGGTTCAGTGGCGATTTAGGGGTGAACCAGCCGCTGTCTCCTCTTTGTTCGCTTCTGCGCGCGCCACACATTGCGGATTCCGATGGAGGCCGCACTGCGCAAAGCCCGCACAACGCATTGCCGCAGGCAACTTCTGTTCGCTCGACTTGTGGTGAAAGGATGAGGGCCGAGAAGCGTTGGCGCAATTCACGAGCCCCCGCCAACGTAAGCTCGGGTTGTTGGGCAGCGGGCTGCGTGGACGCAGCCAGCTGCAAGGCAGGCGACGAACCCTACAAAAAAGGGCAACGACTCGGTGGGAGTTGGCGATTGTCTCTCTACCAGCCCGACTAACCCGCTCTCGAAGATTGTTAGAGCCGTATATATTTTAGTCTCTTCTCTAGATGGTGATGATGGATTTTTATGGCTGAAGGGCATCTGTGGCCAAAAAGTGCCAAGCCACAAGGTATTTTTCTTCGACTCAAGGTTGGGTCAAAGACCTAAATAAGCCGAGCACCAGGCCAGGGAAAAGCTTGTACCCATTGCATCACTGGTGGGTACCTGGTGCACCAGTTTCTTCTATAGAGATAAAACTTGCTGGATATTCTCAGCTGCGAAGAGGAGTTGGCGCAGTGACAGTCTCTTTACCCAGTACAGATATCTCAAATTAAGCTGCTACAGTTACCTTTTCCGCCGGCATTTCACCACTGTTCAGAGACGCGTTCGGTACTTTGAGGTTTTCTAAGATTCTTGAAGCGCTGCACAGATACAGAGGCCGAAAGACAGTGGCACAGCAGCGCTACTCTCTGCTTAATTTTTTTCTAAATACCACGCAGTATAAAGGCTGCAAGAATAAAGAGAGCAAGAGAAAACATAAAAAAGTAACAAAGCTAAGAAAATAGCGTGAGCGCAGTCAGCTTCATGCGGCATCAAGATACGGAAATTCTTTTGAACAAAAGGGTACAGAGGGTTCACTTATGCATGTATTCTTATTGTTTTCGACATGAAAAGCTACCATAGTCTCTCTAGAGAGTACATTTTTGTACTTAAATATGACGAAAATTTTAGCATAACAACAACTGAATTTACAGGCGCGACAATGCATGATCATGTGATCACAACCACCGGATATTACTCACGATACATGCCATCTAAGACGCAGGTTAATTAATTGCTGGCTAAGGCCAATGCATGATCGGCCAAATGATAAAGCAAGAAAAGTACACGCCACCAGCACTACTAGGTAGACCATCTGACGCGTTTTAATGCGTAGTCGCTTCTTGGCGACCGTGCATGTGAGGCAGCACGTTTTTTCACTGCATGACACACACTGAGCTACTTTTTTTGGGCACGAAACAAATAGCAAGGGCACTATCACACTCCCAAACATTCTAGATTTCATGCGCTGTTTTGTGCACATAAGGAAGCACTATTGTCTTCGCTGTATAATTAGCAACTTTACTTTCTTGGCCTGAGACACCACTAGGAAAAGCTATTTTTCCTCACACCACCACATTCAAATCATCGTTCACACACACAAAAAAAAATTGACACACGGCTCGCCGCATTTCTCTGCGTTGCGTACTGCAAGTGCTTTCTAAAGAGCCAATGCACTCAGAGACACAATGATGGATTTCCTCTTCCGGAACATGTCTAGCTATGGACTGAGACGGGGCGACGCTATCTGCGGCACTGAGGCCAGGCTCGAAGGCAGGGTCAAATGGCGGCGTTCTTTTTGATAAATTTGCTTCATTTTTTTATTTAGAGTGATGATTCTGCCGCTACTAGGCTTAAGAGGAGCGCCGGTTTTGTTGACAGTACTAGTTCCCGTCCTGACAAGCAGATGGCGATGGCGCAGTATCTGTCTCATATATCGTTGGACACCTGAACCACACCGCAATGGAAGGGATAAAGGGGGGAGTGAAAGAAGAAAGGAAGGAAGAGGTGCCATAGTGGAGGGCTCCGGAACAATTTTGACCACCTTGGGATCTTTAAAGTGCACTGACATCGCACAGCACACGGGCGCCTTAGCGTTTTTCCTCCATAAAAACGCAGCCGCCGCGGTCGGGTTCGAACCCGGGCAGTTTATATACGCTGAACTAAAAATGGGAATGTGCCTGCATTTATGTACGTAAGCGTGCATACAGTTATGGTACACAGGCAGCATCGATTTATGCTCTTTTATAACCATATCTGTGTACGTCGTGTGCTGTGACGTGGTGGCCGGGAAGTGTCTGGAAAAGCGAGAAACAGCAGCGGCGCGGCGGTTCCGCCTCGCCCGGGCGTCAGCAGATGTGAGCAGGTCCTAGTTTTCCCGGCGAGCAAATGCGCTTCGCTCGCCGGATTTTTGGACAAGTGTGAACTGCTGTATAACACAGGAAAATGCGCTCTTCAGTCCAAATACGCAGTCGTCAGGTGCAAGGAGACAGTGCTCACTAGACGGTTCACTATATATGTCGGTACCTACATACCACTAGGTATGTAGTCAGGTTTCTACGCTGTGCAACAGGAGGGGTGGTGTGGACATTTCCAATGGCGAACTGAAATGGTCGCATCTTGAGGTACTGCTTGGCAGTAACCACGTGGTATTACAGTTGGACTGTGTTATTGTACTATTTTCATTCTCCTGAATTCTTGACCATTGCTTTTTTTTTTAAGCTATTGCTCCCTCTTTAACTCTCTCTCAACCTATTTACTTTCTGGGAAGGCACCAGCGAGCAATCAAAGAAAGAAAATAATGCGTAAACGCCAAATAATTAGCCTGAGTACAGAGACATCACTAATAAACTGGCCATAGTGGCTTAGCCAAGTGACGATTTCGTGTGTCTCAAAGCTCGTTACGTTCACAGCTGTTACGATTTCGGGCAAGACCAGTGTCATTCAGTTATAGAGCTGTTCCTACTGCACTTTGTTGAATTCACTGCGTACCGTGCAGATAACTTGGCATGGGAGAAATGCATTGAAGAAAATAATACAAAAAAAATCCAGTTTTCCTAGCTGACTACCAAAAATACCTCCACTGCAACGAAAGAATACCATGGCCGTGACTCGGGGCACTGCTTTGTGCTATCAAACCACGAAAGCTCAAGGTTGTCATCACCGACAACTTCAATTTCGGTATGATAGTGTGTCCTCCATCGCAAAGCTCATCACATCCGTTGAGAGCAAAATTGTTCGATAGAAAAAAAAAACTGGTGCGTTGAACGCACCGGGTTTCATTTCGCGATACTAAACTTTGCTCGGCTTTCCACCGTTCCCTTGAGACTTCTGAAGCCCTTCATATTTTCTCATTCCAGAACTTTTTCAGACTGCTGTGACCATGTTTTTCGAAAAACTGCTTGGAAGCTGCTATTCTCTTACTAGGTGTCTGTCGAAAGCATTTTCGGCGCACGTAAGAAAAATGCCGCCTGAGGTGATACTCGTAATGGAGGGAGCGAAGAGCTCCCGGGAAATTCGGGCGTGAACTCTAAGATTTCAGTGCTTAAAATCTTTTGCTGTGGAGTGAACGCAGTCAAGTTTGTGACTAAAAAAATTGGCAGAGGATTACGATAGTCGGTAATGCGATATTTGAGAGCAGCTCTTCGCGTATTTTAGTTCTGCTACATGCTAATAAAAAAAACTCTCAGGACGGTTACAACTGTGTAACGCGATGTTCACCGATAGCTATTTAGGCGTTTAGTTTTGGGGATATATTCCTGGCGCACTGGTGTAGGGGTCCAGTGATGCGCCCCTGCACTGGAAGGCGGCTGTTCCAAACAGAGCCACCCGTAGGCTTATGCGATCCAGGTGGACCGTGGCATAAGGTCACGTGACATTAAGTTCGCGTGACATAAACCGTACATTAACGCACCCACCGGTTACGCCGAAGGCGACGAGAAAGCCAGGGACGAGAGCGTAACAGCTATCGCTCTAAAATTTCAGGCAGACATGTTTCTCCACATGTGCAGTTGGAGCCTACTTCTTATTTTTCCACAGATAATGGTGCTCGAAGTGAGACTCCTTTCTTATTATTTGATTGTTATAAAAGAGACCTTGTGATTTGTGTAGTGGCTGGTGTCAGGCGGAGTGTTACGTTATTTGTCATCCTTTATGATCTTCCCTTGCCAGCCACCCTCGAATTGTCCATCCCTCCGCTCTCACCGTGCCAGGTGACGTTTCGCTCTGCTACTACCTACCACGATTGTCAGGAGGTGTGTTACGCCGACGACTACGACGCGTAGCCATACGCTCCTCTTAACCCTTCTGGATACAGAGATCCGTTTCTTATCAGGAGCTGGGTGACAGTCCCATTTTCTTCCTTGATCACTGTTGCCGATGTCTGGCTATCTGTCAATTCACCTTGTTGTGGTTAGCGCATTTTGTATATTTACGAGAAGGTGAGAGCAAGTAGCTTCAGTTGACAGTTCAGCGCCAGTGTCTCATCTGCCGTTCCTTTTTCCTCTGTTTTCTTTTTTAGATCTTTTCGATTTTCGTCAAAAGCATATAGCAAATTGAAGAGGTAAATAATTTTTATGCGATTAGTCTGTACAGCCCTTAAAGTCGGACTTTTCTGGAGCGTTTAGTGTGAAAATTCACCTAATGCGCCAGTTATTTCTGCTCCTGCTGTTTTTTTTACAATTACTTCGCGATTGTGAGACGAATAAAGCGAGTAGATTAGAGCCTATCACTTGCTCTTCTACTTCCTCAGTGCGAGTTCAGAAGTTTTAGTACAATTTCCGCAACTCCAGTGGCACCCTGCACCGATTGCGCATCAGAGTATCCCAGTAAAAACAAAAAAAAATAGAAAACGCGCTTGGGAGCACTCCATGTCACGAATATCTTAGGTACACGTAGAATCCTGGCGAGAAGATGTAAGAAGTAACAAACCCTTCATGCCAGGAATTAACACAAACGCCTACAACTCGTCGCACGCAGCTCCAAACGCAAGCCAATGTGACAGGACCACACTGCTTTTGTTAGGAAGCTGAGTTTAACTATTCAGAGAGGATGATGTGGCGCCACCTGTTCTCTCCCCTCACATTTATTTCCTTCTCATATGACTAGCTTTTTCCTGTTTTTGTCGGCGCGCTTCAAATTATCTAACACTTTCTCCTGCGAGCGCGTCACTCGAGGGTGATATGCGTTCAGTCACGCAGCCTGTCACTGTAGGAGACAAAATTATCCACTCTTCGCTTTAGTTTTATTGTTTCGTGTCTGATGCCTAGAGTATTGTTATTATAATTGCATAACGCACCATCCGCAGGCGAGATACAGGCCAACTATTTCCGAGTCGCAGCTGATTCGGCAGATATGCCAGTGATGCGAGAGAGGGCTTGGCATGAAGGCAGAAGCTCAGCGAAGCCTTTGACATTCTCTCATAGGCTGTGCGGTTAGGTTTTCTTATCAACATAGCTCCCTGCGCTGCTCCGAGTGAATAACAAACACAGTTTGAAAGCGTCCAAATATCCATTTACTGCTATCGCTAATACGTCCTAACGGCTGCAAAGATCGCTTTGCCACACTAACACTCTATAGACAGCAAAGCGAGCTTTACTGGCTGCAGCACCTTGATGGTTTCGAAGGCAAGGGAAATTGCTAAAGTGCAGGTATAACAAAATATGTAGAGGAATGGGCCAGGTGTGATGACATCTGGGAAGCTGGTGTGAGGGCGCTGTGTGAAACTTTCGCGATCTCTTTCGCCTCCGCGTCGCTGTGCACGTGACGCAATAAGGAGGCACGACAAAGAATGGCCGAGTACTTCAGCCTTCCGTGAAACTTTCTTTATTGCATTCCGTGCTGGTCTCGACATAACACTGTCAGAGCACCACGCGTGAGCAGAAACAGCCCAACATGACGGAAGTTTTCAATAACGAGTGCGCCTCAGACGCGCTCCACAGGAAGAAGTGTCACCTGCATGCGAGTCTTCCACGCGGCCAGCTGGCGCATCTCAGCGAGTGATGACTTCCGGCCGCGTCGAGACGCCCGATCGTGGCGATGCTTAATTAAGGCGTCATTAAAAACATGTTTCCAAAGTTTTTTCAGTCTCTTCCCCGACGCTTTTATTTCTTTTGAGTCATGCTTGCAGGCTGAAAGAGCACTGGTTTACCTTGCAGCACAAGTCTTCTGTCACATGGTGCACGTACTATCGCGCTCAATATGACTTGCAACGCCCAGCCGCATGGCCGCAGCGCTTACCGGAAGCATGGTGGGGCCGGCAAGCGGCGGACTTGAAAACGAAAGGATGTTGCTGTTAAAGCAGTGACCCTGGTCTTTAACGAAGCATAGCGTTATCGCATCACAAGCGCTAACGCAGCGACATTTGCGCGACAATGCAAGGCGCATGTCACAGTTGATCTAGGATTGTGTAGAGCAGACAGCGCGGGGGATGCAGCTGACTGGCGGAACACCAGAATCCTTTCCACTTTGCTTTCAAGCACGCCGCTTGTTGGCACCACCGTGCTTCCGGAAAGTGCTGCGGCCACACGCTCGTGTGTTGCAAGTCATATTGAGCGCGATAGTACATTTATGGGCTTTTCTTCGCTACAGTCTCAGTAAACCAATCGCAATGATGCCGCAATAAGGTGCAGAGGGTTCCGCACCAAGCTTGTTCATTTTTCCGCCAGAGCATTACAATAATAACTCAGCGCCCGGAAAATGCGCTGCAATTGATTTCTTTTGTTGCTTTCAGAAAAAAAAAACAAATTGAAAACAATAACTGCACTTGGCAGAACACCCAATTACGAGTCATCGTATCCCTTGCTACAGTAAGCGATGCGCCCGCACTGTGAGACTGGCAGCAGAGAGTCTCCACCCAATTTCACGCGTTCTTACTGCTTCTGTGTGCCAGCGGTTGCTACGTCGTAGCGAGAATTGGATGCGAACGGCAATCTCGCGTCGGCAACATCAGCCGATTCCTTTCGCGCCGGAAGGACGATAACCAGCTCCGATTGCCTTACCAGCGCACAATGCTCTGAAGAGTACGGTGTGGGACACGACGAAAGAAGGCAGTGGATTTCGCCCTGAGGGGCTTTTTCCCGCCTTTAACGTGATTCGCCCTTGGAAAGAAAAGTGATCGGAGAGGATGACTGTCAGTGGAGATAAAAGGCGCTTGTCGTCGCCTAATAGAATCGCCAGCAAGGAAACGAAGTCGCTAGAGAGGCTCCAGGTGATTGCTTTGGGATAAGCCACTTGCGACCGGCCGCATATTGAAACTCTCATCCTGTCATTCCAGCTGCATCACTTCAAGTCGTGGGAAGCACGGGTGGAAGAAGCGCGAAAGCTTTATATTCGCACGCAATCGACAATTACTCCGAAATGACGAGTTAAATGCTATTTTACTTTTCTAATGGACTTTCTCCGACCTTCTGTTACGGAGGTTCCACGTATAAGTAAAAATAAATTCAGGTCATGTGCGCAGACTAAGGGCTTTCATATTTCTCGTGCCTGTGTATGTCTTGTGGTGTGGCACACTCCCCGAATATAAATGAAAATATTCCCAATCGCACTTCAGAAGTAATTTAGGAGCTATCAATTTTACTGATGTGGACGGATTACCATATAAGTTTTCTTCCACTCGCCAATCTATTCTAGCTCTGATTCTATTCCAATTTAAACTCCATTCTCTTTTATTCATCTACCGACGTTATGATTATACTTACATGCCGATTGTATTCCAATTATATTCTAAACTTGTTCCTATTCTATTTTTACTGCATTTGTTTTCGTAACCGCTTCTTTTATACATTTTTACAGAGTCATACATATTCATTCTTATTTCCGCTGATGCATTCTAGGTCCGAGGCGTCTCCCTTTTCTACCCTACAAGTGCAGAGGGCAGATGAAAACGGTTGGCAGGTGGACGCTTCGCATAGACGCCGACACCACCAAGCAGTGTTCGCCTTGGCTGTGCGATGTCAGTGCACGTTAAAGATCCCCAGGTGATCGAAATTATTCCGCACAGCCCTCCACTAGGGCACCTCGTTCTTCCTTTCTTCTTTCACTCCCTCCTTTATGCCATCCTTTACGGCGGGGTTCAGGTGCCCATCGAGATACGTGAGACAGATACTGCGCCACTTCCTTTCCTTAAAATACAATTTCCATTTTTTTCTTTTCTGCATTTGCCGCTGACGCCTGGCTCGCGAGAGTGGACTACAACTCTGCTTTTTCTCACAATCAGCATTCGCATTGCGATGAGCAAAGGCGCTCCGCAGGTCCCCTCATTTATTAACTGTGCCCACCACAACGTGGAACCCGGGCCTTCGCCAGACTCAATTTCTTTGCCAGTACTCCTACTCTAGCTTTGCCGAAAGCTCAAAGAAGATAAAGATATTTCTGAAGAGAATGCTTCAGTCTGTCCGGTCTGCTGGCCATTTAGTTTTATCTGCGTTTCCTCAAGTTTGATTTCAGTAATGCTTTAGCTTTGAATTTATTTTTCTCGCACTGAGCACAGACTTGTCCAATTTATTTATATTTTTATCTCCAGATGGTAGCCTGTCTGGCGAAACAAGCACTGCGTTGGGTATATTCGCTCCATTTCTTCCCTACCAGACGCGTCTGCAGGCACCGTGTGTTCGTGTGCGAGATATCGCCGAATTGAGAGCGGGTGTGCCTATGCGCTGCCAGGCGATAGCCGCTGCGTAGCCTACGTCGTAGATCGACATGTCCCGTGAGTGCCGGGAAGCGACGTTTCCATATACGCGTCCTTCGAGTGCCATAAACTTTGATGACCGCTGCTTCGGGAACAGAGCGAGATAGCCGGCGGTTTCCCAACGCCGCACAAGCATGATTACTGGAAGTTTACAAGCGCCATGCGACACGCTCTGTCGGCTGGTTTCTTTTCTATTTTCATTTCTTTTTCTATTTCTTTTCTCGATGGATGCTTCGGTGAGGAGTCCATCCGGCGAATATGATGCGCCGGTGTGACGAGCTGTGGGTAGCTTCTAGAGTCAGAAAGCAGCTGCTAAATTACTGCTTTTGGCGACGGCGCAGGGTCGCGAAAAGACACCGAAATTAGTGCGCATCGGTACAACGGCGACTCGAAGCTTTCTTCCTGCGTTACTGCTGCATCGAATCTTTACATGAGTGCAAGTAAGCACCAAGTTAGCCTGTGACTATATTGAGGGAACATATTTTACTCAGTAAATAAATAGTAGGACGAATAATCGAGCGGTAGAAGCAGGGCACTGCATTGAGCATCCATGTTACCACTATAGTGCGGTGACCCCGAGTCCGGTGTGTGGTATGAAAGTTAACTCCCCTCTTGCTTTCTAGTTTGAACATCTGCTGCTCGCTGAGACAATTCACAGTCTGACATTATTCTGTCAACAGCGCAAAGCGAATTGCCCGCCGCGGTGGCTCAGTGGTTAGGGCGCTCGACTACTGATCCGGAGTCCCCGGGTTCGAACCCGACCGTGGCGGCTGCGTTTTTATGGAGGAAAAACGCTAAGGCGCCCGTGTGCTGTGCGATGTCAGTGCACGTTAAAGATCCCCAGGTGGTCGAAATTATTCCGGAGCCCTCCACTACGGCACCTCCTTCTTCCTTTCTTCTTTCACTCCCTCCCTTATCCCTTCCCTACCGGCGCGGTTCAGGTGTCCAACGATATATGAGACAGATACTGCGCCATTTCCTTTCTCCAAAAAACCAATTATTATTATTATTAAAGCGAATTCTGTAGTCTAACATTTGCTGTTACGAAAAACGCACATTACGATGACATTAAGAGAGTAGTAAGTGGGTTTAATAAATTAATAATAAAAAGGAAGGAAAAGATTTTTGGTAGCCCCGGCATCCGCCATCGATTTTTGGTAGCCGGCATCCGCCTGAGCTGGGGCAGCGGAAATAAAGGATAGCAGGCAGAATGGGGAAATTAAATGAAAGAGGTGAGGGGACAGGAAGAGAGGATAGGGGTAGAGGTAATATACACAAACTATTTACACAATAAGAAATGTGAACAGGTTGTTCGCGTGATTAGTTCATGATGGAGCAATTAAAACACACGCGCACATCACTGTGTTGGCTACAACTGGAGTGGGGCGTCCAGTTGTTAATCGTTTAAGGTAGAAATCGCGGAGCGTTCGGTCACTGCGTGTAACTACCTGACGGAGAACAGACGGGACGTCAAGCCCGTCTGCTCGAGGAATGCACAGAGGCTCACCAAAGTTCGCACACGAGTGCGCGCACTGCCCTGCGGCCACAATAGCGTCTTGAGGGAGTCTGGTAGTATGCCCAGCGCCCTATAGGCCGCAATCATATCGCGACGAGCATCGGCGAGCGCGGCACAGTGAAGGAGCAGGTGTTCTAGTGTTTCCACTGCACCGCATCCGTCACACACATCACTCGTCGCGATTCCGTGTCGCTCCCGTCGTTCCCCGGGCCACACGCAGCCAATGCGCGCGCGGAGGATTATTACACGTTGGGACCGCGTAAGTGCGCGACAGCCGGTGACGCTGTCGATGCGCTCACCTCCTGCGATGCGTGGGTCGGGGTGCTGCTTTCGGAGATACTCCTGGATGACCGCACGCACGTCCTCCAGCGCAACATTAGGAGACAAACTCGACTTACGGTTACAAGTGAGTCGACACCTAAAGCACACCTTAGACGAAGGAACGAAAGGAGGTCGGAAATAAGGGCGAGAGAAAAACGCGCCGTACTAGAGGGCACCGGATAAATTTCGGCCACCTGGGGTTTCTTAACGCACGCTGACAACGCACCGCACACGGACGTCTTTAAAACACTCTGCCTCCATCGGAAAGCGCAGCCGCGGAAGGGATTTGAACCCGCGCTCAGCATGTGAACACAGTAACTTGATTGTGTGAAGAGTGGAGGTGATTGGCTGGGGAGCGCGTACCACTCATGAGGTTTCTAAGCGTGAAATTTCCACCGCACATAAAATCCCAACTTATCCGAGAGCTTCCGAACTTTTCCGTGGGAATGGTATACGGCTAAAAAATACAGATGATCAATTGGAGTGATGCGGAGGAAAAGAGAGCTTTCTTCTAATTCCAATTCCGACTATGTTACTGTGCAAATTCTGTCACCTTGTTTGATCGCGGCTAGTCATCATGCCAGTACCGGCTCAGCAGCGCGGCGTTTAAGCGATGCGCCACTGCACCGGCAGGTAGGTGTTTCAAACAGAGTTATCGGTGGGGCTTGTGGGACCTAGGCTGCTTTTCCAGAGCAATGAGAGCGGGCTAAGACAGGCCACGTTGAGCAGCCAAAGGTCCTTTAATATATGCAAAGGCGCGGCCGCCGCTACCTATAAGCAGTCTTAGAACTTAGCATGCGCTTTCCCTGCGACACATATTAAGCTTACACCTACACTTAACCAAGATAAAAACTACATTTTTTTTAATGCGAGAGCATTAGGAGAGACATGAAGACGAAAATTGTCTCGCGGCGTCGGCATCGTCGGCGTCAGTGTGACGTCTCCACCTGCCACGTGGTGTTTCGTGGAATTTGTCTCTCTCCATTTGTAGGGGACAGGTAATAGACGCCGGACGAAGAATGACTCGGCATCAAAGGAAAACGACTAACAAGAAACTGACTATGACGGCAACAGGCCTACGTGCAAAATACAGAGCTTCCTGATTAACTATCTGTGCAAAGATTAGGCGTGTGGGACCTATCCCTTAATTCATTGCTCGGCAATTAAGAGCAACGTGGATCTCACAAGCCCCATCGCCGGCTGGGTTCGAAACACCACCTATCAGTGCAGTGGCGCACCGCTTAAGCGTTCAGCCACTGCGCTGGTATTGGTATGAGGCCTCCCACTGATCTACGAATGTTAAGTAGAGAACGACCAGTTTTGCATTAATGGACATTAACCTACGAACGCTATCGCGCATACACTTAAGGGAGAGCTTAAGCGTCCCCTTCAATTTTTTTATTCTTTCCACATGTATTGGCAGAATCAGTAGCATAACCTACGCGGCAGCTGACGGTGCCAGATCAACCTTGGCGGTTTAGGTGCAACAAATATGGCCTGTATGTTACGCGGATTCTTATTACCGACCGCACGACGATTCCGTGATGATTCGCCAAGGCGCATTTTGAGAAGCATCACATTTCAGCGGCGAAGCTCCCCGCAACGTCATCCTCGACCGCAAAACTGCATTCACTTCGGTTTCTGCTTTTATTCCGATTGGCTGGGTCACCCACCACTATTTTCACATTCCCGACGCTGCAGCGTAACCTCGTAGCGTTTCCTTGCTTAATCTTTACTCGAGACTGCGTGGACTGCACGAATCGACGAGGACCCCTCATACTGAAGCGAAGAACCATGCCATGCTCGCATGCAACGATGCTAAAACAGATAAAGACTCACTGAACGATGCTAAAACAGATAAAGACTGAGAAAGAGCTGCGGCAACACAAAACACAGGTCAACTGTAAGTCATGAGATCCCAGCAAACGACTACGCCTACGTCTGGAAGCTGTGCCCATTCAGTCGCCTAGTGCCACCTCCCAGGTGCCGCGCAGTCATGCAAGGCCGCCTGCTCCTCTTTGTGGAGTGCCGCAGGCGTAGCGCATTCCAAATCCCGCCCCCCCCCCCCCCCCCCCATTGCTCCCAGGCACGCATGATGGACGCCGCGTGTCGGCTGAATACCACGCACCGCGAGCTTTTCTCGTGACTCACTATACCATGCGCTTGTATTATTAGGTGCGTAAACTGGGGCCCACAGTTCTCGCTCTTCGTGAGGTGACGCCGCTGCATGTCTTTGTAGGCAGGACGCAGTATGCGCCGATATTTCTATTCAAAACTCACGCGCTCGCCTGCCGAGGCCCCCGGGAAATTCATTAGCGCGCACAGCAGCACAGCCTCCCCAAAAACCGCCGCGGGGTTCGTCGGGCGGCGCAGCGGGACGCAGCGGCCATCGGTCACGCGCGTTTGACAGCTCGACTAATCGCCTGGAAATGCAGGCAGGGGGCTCCGCTACCGAATGGACCGAGAGAAGTCGACTCTGCAGTGTTTGCGCTGTTGTTGTTGGCAACAGCCTCGCTTGCTGGCTGAGAAAACAGGGGAGAACAGCGCGCCGGTTACTGCGATTGCCAAGGGAACCAAGCATTCCTACTGTAATACCGACGAGCAATTATGCGCTGAATCGTAGCATCTGCGAAGGCAGGAACAAGATACTGGTCCCTGTCGTAATATGTTTTAAACCGCGACAGTCTGTTGCATTACCCACAAGGTCCCGTAGTTGTGCGGAAATAGCTGATAGCTATTAGTTGAAATGTTAGAGCAAGAGAAATTTCGGCCTGTCACGGCACAAGCAGATCCTTTACCTTCCTACCGTTAAAGAAATTTACAATAACGTTCAAACAGCCGAACACAAAAAAAAATAAGTCTTCACGATTAGCCAAATGGTCATCGATCACGACATTCATCGCACTAAAGAGATTGATTAGAGGAACCCTGGCACCGCAAACCTCCGTCGTCGCCGAGCAGGCGAAATTCTACAAGCAGTCACTGCCTCACTGGGACTGCTGGTAGAATTTTGCGTAGGTTTCTGCGTAGACCGCTGCAAGCAATAACGATGGAAAAAGGGAATCGATTCGTCTCGAGAGAATTCTTTCAAGAGAAGGCGTTTTTATTTCACTCAATAAAGTTTTCGATACCCTGTCATCAGAAATGGGGGCCTTTCGTTGCATTAATTGAGAGCATCAAAGATTCTTGATTTGCATGTACAATATACCTAATCCAGCAGCAAAAAGAAACCTTCCCAAGGTTCTTAAGACAAAACAATAGAGCACGGGGCGTCATCATCTTCGAACAAAAACAAATATATTTTTAATTCCTGAAATAGTCAAGGTAGTGAGGGCCCTAGCCAAACCTGCGGTCATCCGCTGCAGAGTTGTTCAACGCATGGTTGAATGATCAGCTTTCTTAACGTTTCAACTCTCTAAAAAATACTAAATGTACATGTGCGAGGCAAAATGTTGCGCTTGGCCTTCCTAGCGCTAAAGAAACAGTTCTAAAACATGTTACCCACGCTGTTCGCGCTACAAAAAAAAAACTATTTGTCGACGCCTGTCAGTACGTCCTCGTCCAGCTGAGTGACCAAACCAGTCACTCTGGCTTGATTTGGAGAAGGGTTTAGCCAGAGAGAACCAAGAACACGAGAGAGACACAGGAAGAGCACTAAGTTGCAAGCTAGCAATCATATCCTGTCTCCCTCTCATCCTCTCATGTCCTTGTTCCTCTCGCACTAACAGACCTCCCCCCCCCCTCCCCGCCTCCGTCATGCCTAACCAACTAGCCCAAACTCCCACTTGGTCAAGTTCACTCTGGCTAACGTGGGAGCTTTTTTTTACTACAAATTGTGTCTTAATCAGTGTTTAGATGTGTATTACGAATGGCCGACGAAATTCTCACATGAATGTGTATTTTTGTTTCTAGAATCGATACAACTCAAGGACGCAGCGGCAAATTTCTCTCAAAGGACGTCCAGCCAATGGTGTCGACCATATGTCATGTTGTCGCGGTTAATTTCTTATCACGATTTGGGAGGTGCCGGTTAGAAGCTTCTGTGAAATGGAATTATCCGCGACGTCAAGACAAGCGGTTGACGCCATTGGCTGAATGTCCTCCATTTTAGGGGTATTTGCCGCGTCGTACTCAAGTTGCATTCGACTATTGTTGCGTCTACGGACTACACCCATAGAAAAGAGAAATAGACCGCCCAGCAGACTGTCTTCAAAACACGAATGGAGCAAGAAAATATTTATTTCGGCCACCTAGCTACCCAAGATCGTTTAAAAGCTACGAAAAGATGAAATCTATCTTCCCTTCTGCTGATACCAATAGACTACCTGTGTACTGCGAATAGACAAGCAAGCAAACATTCCCATAGACTAATCCATACAGGCACTTTGTAGACAGCGAAGAGACAGAAATGAAGAGTTCCTTTTAACTTGCGAATATCGACTATCAATACAGAGAAGTCTTACAGACTCCCAATTGACTTGAATCCATACGCTGTAAATCGACAAAAGTGTGATTTGCCTTCGACTTGCGTCTAGACACAATTGATAGATTATGATTTACAGAAACCTAAAATTCCCAATTGACCTCCGTCTATCAAGTTTATAATAGCATAAAACACTTAACTTTCGTCTATGGACACGTCTGTAGACATAGACAAAATTCTGAAAGGCTCCTAATCAACTTCCCTCTATGGACATTCTATGAACTATGAACAAACAAAATGTCTAATAAAACCCCAAGTGGCTTTTGCCTGCAGATAGTCTAGACTATGTATATGTAGAAGTAAATATATTTAGAAAGGCAAACGTGCATGACAAGTCTACAGAAATCTGCAGCTAATTGAATTTCTTGTAAGTGTAAAACCCCGCTCTCTTGTTACTTATTTCTCGTGCCCTAAAGCACGTGGCACCACAAAAATATCAAAGGTTCTCTCCATGATCTGTGTGACTGGATAATGAATGATCACCTGACTGAGCGTTAGCACTAGTGGACAACGTCCGTCCTGTCTTGTGCGTGCTGTTTTCTTGTTGCTTTCCTCGCTGGTTTCCGTTTGTCAGTCATCGCAATGAATCAGTTAGCTCTCAACGGTATTGTAATCTAGGCTAACAGCGCGGATCCTGCCATTCTAACCCGGATGGATCCAGCAGTACATTCGTGGCTAACACGCTCGATAATCCGAGCTCGCCCCACTCCACTCCCCGCTGCGTTCGATTCCGGCTCGAGTCATTCATGTGAGGAGTGCCCGGAACTGCTTCGTTAGGCTCTCAGTCGTTGCGGGGCGCTGTCTATATCGCGGACTCGGGTGCTTAGTTCATTATTGGAACGAAGCAAAGAGCGATCACGTCTGCTGGCGCCCTCCTCCCGTGGGAGCCGGGCAGGCAGCGAAGAGCATGGCTGTTCACGTCTTCCTCCGCTAATCACGTTCCATGATCGGCACCAATTGCAATGAATCAGGCTGAATTAGCCCGCCTTTATCTCTTTGAACCTCTCAGCACAAAACACGCGTCTAATCTGTCCCGATGAAATCGTCACAACGTTGATTTATTTCGTCTCTGTTTTGCAGCTTGCTCTAACGTGGACGGGACCCGCCGCGGTGGCTCAGTGGTTAGGGCGCTCGGCTACTGATCCGGAGTTCCCGGTTTGAACCCGACCGCGGCGGCTGCGTTTTTATGGAGGCAAAACGCTAAGGCGCCCGTGTGCTGTGCGATGTCAGCGCGCGTTAAAGATCCCCAGGTGGTCGAAATTATTCCGGAGCCCTCCACTACGGCACCTCTTCCTTCCTTTCTACTTTAACTCCCTCCTTTGTCCTTTTTCTTACGGAGCGGTTCAGGTGTCAAACGATATATGAGACAGATACTGCGCCATTTCCTTTCCCCAAAAACGAATGCTTATTATTATTAACGTGGACGGATAAGCCTCTCATCGGCAGGCGTCCACTTATGACCTTAGAGCAAAGGATAATAATAAGAAAATGCTGAGCCGAGACTTGCGACGCCGTTATATAGTAGCGGTTTCTTCAATATGCATCTGTCCGTCAATAGCACAAAACTGCCCATGGCTACACTCGAGAGAGACGTACTTCGAATTGGTCGGTTTCTACATAACATTCACAGATCCCTGGGAGTCCTCGTACCACTCCTGGCGCAGTGATGGAGTGGTTGCTAAATGCAAAGCATAAACCAGAATGGCCCTTTCTGCGCTGGCCATTACAGCTATGCTTTCAGCACAGAAGATGAGCGTCCAACGAACCCCCATGATAGAGGGCCGGAAGGAGTGGGTGCATATCCCTGCGCCCATTTGCACGGAATACAGCAAGCAGGGCTGAATAAAAAGATAGAAAACACTGCTGTTCTGAGTTCCCAAAATGTGTCTGGGGTGTCCGTAGACGAAACACAAAAGGAATGCAACTTCCGTGCGTTTTGTGGTGCGCTTTCGCGTCCCTGCTTTCGAAAGTCGCACGGGTGCAGCCTCATTTGACCTTCTCTTCGGGGACAATGGTTTTCTTTCTGCTTGGCTGGCTAATGCGAAATACGCAAACGTCATTACGCAAGCGCCAAAACTTCTTTGTTTCATTTGTAGCCTATGTTAGACAAAAAGAGAAATCGAAAATATGGCCTACCCAAAAAAGATTGAAGAAGCTTGGTAAAGATGTCCGGCTAATGGCAGCATATCTAGGAGGCAAATGCATTTGGCGGGTCCTCAAAATATCGAGGCCTGAGGCAGAGAGCAAAGTATGCTCCGTACGGTGCTCCAATCCCCTCACACGAGCACTCTTCGCGAATTCCTCTGAAAATAAAAGAAAGGAAATAAAGACACCATAAGGACAATTGGTCGCACGCCCCGTGAGCTAGAACAGAATGCTTTTGCAACGAAGGCTTCATTTTGTAATCGCATTTCGGAGCAGCCTATGCCTTCGGCAGTGTCATAGTTTATGACGAAATGGCGTCAGGAAACCCATTCGCTCGCACCGATTTTCGATTATAACGTCCAACCAGAACTGCCGATAAAGCTGTCCTCGCCCTAATGGTGCACTCCCAATTTGAAATTCGCCTGAGTAACCCGAGGGAAAGCGCTCAGGTTTTGCTGTTTCGTGTGTTTTCGTTATCTAACACTGCTTTCGTACTTACTAAAGGGGTACAGGGGACAAATTTAAGTTGTCCTCTATTGGTAGGGCCTCGCGTTGTAATCACAGAGACCACTCTTATTGAAAATGAAGATTATGCAAGCAAGAAAAAAAAGACCAAAAGCGAGATACAGGTGTCACCACCACCTGCCGATATCACAATTAAAGTGAGTGCGTCGATACTTATTTTTGTGGGCGGATCCACGGGGTTACAATACACCCCTATTCACTTCAAACGATAGCAAGGCATTTCTGGTAAGGAGGTCATAACTGTGAATTGACTGGCGGGAAGATTTTAACGTAAATCAAATTTTCTTGATGAGACACGAATCAGTTGCTGCCAAAGAATTGTCAATATAAGGAAAAGCGACAAAGAAACACTTTTTACTGAGGGCAATTATTTGAAGGAAGTTACGCTCAATGTACCTCTAAACATGACTCACGAGATGAAATGAAATTTTTTCACTTGATTTAGAGATCACTGCCTTGGGACTGTCTCTATAGTGAGAGTTGTTATTCAGATTAATGAGGTGTTTGCCCAGCACCGCTAAGTTGCTCAAGACCACTTCATCTCGTTATACAAAATGGTTGCAAATTTTCCTACACTGGACTCCCTTAGCCGAAAACCCTTACAACCTAAGGGAGATAAGGCGAGCGTTCCAGGTGAAGGGAGGGATGTAAGGGAAGGAAGGTGCACTCTGAACACCAATACGCCTGCACAAAAGTAAAAAGAGAGTAAACTGTCTTCTGCGCACTCCATTTTATAAAAAGGCAGCTTACTCCCGTTTCAGTTCTTTCTGTTTAGAGTGCGAGGTGAGGCGGCCGCAGTAACTGATTTCTTGGCGACTACGGATGCGCAGGGAGGGAAAGAAGCATTTCCAGAAATCTCGCACAGTGCCTGTACAGCCCACACCCGACCCGCACGCGGTGTTGAAATATAGATGGAGCCGCATGCGGGTCATATGGGATGGAAGCTGCGGCAGGGTGAGGTCTGAATCCTCCTCTTTCGCGTCTTGACCATAGCGTGAAATGAATTTTTGATCCCTCGCACGAAGGGTCGCGACGCCGGTGAGTCGCTGCGAAGTCCCGCCTTGTGTATTTATTTCACGCTTTCTGCGTTCTTCACTCTTTTTCCTCGGTTTTACAGGCGTTGTTGCGTAGCCGCGTACGGACTGTCATAGCGCTCGGAAATGATTTTCAACGAGCGAAACAAGAAAATAAACGGAAGCTGGGAGAGAATTCTATGAATTACTGTGGTCCTCACTGTGGGATCCGCTCCGGCACTCTCCCGGCAATCTCCCCACTACCTTTTCCCCTCAAGACGCTCTCGCCATTGGTGCTACCGTCATCTCGTGCTCTCTTTCTGTTGGAACGGACATATTATTCTTGATTCAACCTTATCTCGTCCGCTTACAGTTTTCATTTCTCACGCGCGTGTGGCAATCAGCAGGCGTTGCAAAATGAATGGGCGCGAATGCAGTTCTAGTTCCTTGCGTGGCTGGGCGAAAGGGAGGGGCGCGAAGATGAGAGCGCAATCAGGGAGAAAGCAGCACGCCGATAACGCACAAAACGCGGTGCGAGTGAGGACAGCACGCCGAAAACAAACAATGAAAGCCGCTTTAGAAGGCTTTGTTTACCTGGTAGACGGAGGTTTATGGTTTACGGCGTTTAACGTCCCAAAGCGACTCAGGCTATGAGGGACACCGTAGTGAAGGGCTCCGGAAATTTCGACCACCTGGGATTCTTTAACGTGCACTGACATCGCACAGTACACGGACCTATATAGAACTTCACCTCCATCGAAATTCGACCGCCGCGGCGGGGATCGAACCCGCATGTTTCGGGCCGGCAGCCGAGCGCCATAACCACTCAGCCACCGCGGCGGATGATAGACGGGGGGAGCTTTCATACCTGGCTTTTCATTTAAATTCTAGTATTCCAGCTTTCGAAAGCAATCGATGCCACATAGCCAACAACGATAGTCTAGGGGTTTTTTTCGTGAAAACATTCTGATAATTTACTGAAACGTGCTGAAACGTGCTGAAAAGTGCCGCATCGAGTACGTAATTACGCACATTTTTATAAGAACGTTATGTGCTTTATTTATTAGCTGTCAGTGCGCACCATCGGTAAAATCGGCACAAAAAATCACAAATTTTCGACGCAGACGACTTTTCACTACATCTATCTTTGGTTTGATAACAGACTACAATTTGAAAGCTGTTGTTTTCGGAATTGATATCTAAATTCTAATTTAAAACGAAAGCGCGTAATTGATGACCCCAAATAAAAATAACAAAATTACTTCAAATTTCTTTTAAAAGCTTACAGCCTAACCAAACTTTTAACTTTGCGTCATTAGGGCTTGCCTGAATACTTGCTGTTGCCAGAACAGCCGGTTTCGCAGAAAGGAAGATTTTATGTGCTGCCGAATGCGAAGAAAGTCTGACGAATAATTATTTTATGTTATTGAGAAGGAAGCACATATATAAGAATAATAAGCAAACATGCGCTGCTCCTATTTCCTCGATTACATTGCAACAAAGGTTTTGCACGATGCCATGACGGCACCCTTGGGAGCAATTTCTTTCTTTTGACCACTTACCTCATGTGAGCGGAGCACATATCATATCTCACTGACATGTCCAACATTCTTAGACAAAATTCTTGAAAATTGAAACATTGTAAGATACTGTTACGGAAATATCGAAGGTAATTGTCTATTCTTCTGATATCCAGCAACACCTTTCTTTAAGTCTGTTTCTATTAATCACATCGATCAGCAAAGACTGCCATAAAAAAATAATGGGGAATGCTTTAAACGATCGCAAAAACGTTAATAGAAGAAAAAAAGCATTACTAACGCCGGGTGATATGCCCATATGTTCATTCTTATAGTGAAATCTTACATTTCATGAAAAAATTTCGTTCAAGCGGTTTGCTGCTCAAAAATGTTTTTGTCCCAAATTGTTTGATATGAAAGCTCGAAACCAACACAAAAATTCGCGACTACATAGCAACGGCTCTCCTGAACAGGAGAGTAAATGATTTAAATACGTTCCACGAACACCTGGAGAAATTTGTCTGCTGCCCAACGTTTATCAGCTGATATACACGCTTGTGCGGACTACTCCAATCATACTTCAGCAGAATTCCGGCTTGGTCGGGAGTTAGAGCATGTACAGTTCTAAAGTCTCACGCTATTGTACCTGCCTCCTTTCTCATTTGCATTGCCTTGCCCCCTCGCCCAGGTTCTTTTCGCGTCATGCTTAACAGTGCGCTTGGAATTTCGAGAGCCTGCAATGTGTGCGAGAGTCCGCGCCTCTTTAGATCCAGACCGAAGCGCCCATGCGTCCACATATCTGTCGTAGGTGGCTCCCGAGGGAAACGGGATTTGTCGACAACGCGAGCCTTCTGACGAGGATTAGACCCAGCTCGGGGAGCAGCCAGCCGACAGTGCAAAGCCGCTTGCTACAACAGAGAATGTGACAGGTGTGCGCGCAGGGGTAGAGAAAAGGCCTTCCTCCCTCCCCCCCCCCCCCCCCCTTCCTCGCGCTCTACCTACCTGTCCTATCTACCCTACCGCCTAGTTCAGCTGCTCCTGTTCCTTTCCATAGAAGCATTTATTCGGGCTTGCTCTGCTTGCTCTTTTTTTTTTCCTGCGCTTCAATCGGTTTTATAGTCTGTTAGAAAAGGAGTGAGATGAGCGAGTGAGTGAGTGCGAGAGTGAGAGAGTGAGAGAGAGAGACAGTGAGAGAGTGAGTGAGAGAAAAGATGAGTGAGAATGCTCGCTCGTCGAGTGGCGTCTTGTTTGTCACCGGTTGCGATCTGCGAGGCGTGTCCAGTGACGACACGACGAGTGCACTTCAAGTGGGTTGGGCTTTGCACCACGGCAGACATGACGAGACTAGCCTTGTCGACGGTGGCGACGATCGACTAGCGCAGATTTTGGCGCTATCACGACTGCGCCTAAATATTTAAGGGCACGCTGCTGCAGTGCTCGTAAACAACTGACTTACTGCTAGCGACCTCACAACACGCTGCCTTTGTGTGGCCATTTCAAATGTCTCCATCGAAACTGCATGACCCTGATTTTATTTATATCGCAAATTTTTCCTTTTATAAAAATTCTCACACCTCTTTTTTAGCTGCTTTTGCAGATTCCCAGTTCGCTTATAAAAAATATGGCTGGCTTTTAGTAGTATTCACATGAGGTTGCGCCTTGACTGCCAGCATCTATGTAACCCATGCAAAGCGACACAAAGATGCTGCTGCGACGAAAATCTAGTGTGCTAGCAATGGAATGCATTTCTACATTCAAAACAAAAACGAATTTGGCCGCCAGAAGCTTTTCAGGCTCCGTGTCTTGGCATACGTACTGCATTCTCCGCAAAAAAAAAAAAAAGAATTCGCCTTGCAGACAGCGACGCATGGCAGCTACAAACCGGGTGCCTTCCGCTTGTCGAAGAGAACGTATCGACGTGACGCTCTTGTCCGGAACGGCTGGCACGGCACCAACGTGGCTGGCGAAGCGTCAAGCGCTCCGCGCATGGTGGCGTGAAACGGGTCCTATCACCGGCCAGGAAAAGAAACAGAATCACTCGTCGAGACGCCCACCCGAAGACCGCCGACGGGGCGAGGCGTTCGCCCTGTCGCCGACGCACCGTGGCGAAACGGCAACATTAGATGAAGTTACTACCCGCCGCGATGGCTCAGTGGTTAGGGCGCTCGGCTACTGATCCGGAGTTCCCGGGTTCGAACCCGACCGCGGCGGCTGCCTTTTATGGAGGCAAAACACTAAGACTGCCCGTGTGCTGTGCATGCGATGTCAGTGCACGTTAAAGATCCCCATGTGGTCGAAATTATTCCGGAGCCCTCCACTACGGTACTTCTTTCTTCCCTTCTTTCACTCTCTCCTTTCATCCCTCCCCTTACGGCGCGGTTCAGGTTTCCGCTGATATGCGAGAGATACTGCGCCATTTCTTTTCCACAAAAATTAATTTTCAATTTTATCAACTACGTGCGTCTCTTGTCGAAGCCCAGGGCTTAGCAGAAGCGCACTCGAACTGGCGGACTTCTTTTCAGTGTCTGAAACGCTGCCTACTCGTGTTGGGCAACTTATATCGAGCCACCAGCCACCGACTGAATCCCGGGAAAGCATAGGCGACTTTTTTTTAAATTTACCGTGCTGATGAATAAAAAATTAATGCTACAGTCATTTATACCTGAGTGATAACTGATTATAAAGTAGAAGAAAAACAACCATATGCCACCCGTGGGATCCAAACCCAGGACCTAGGTATGTCGCGTACGACGCTGTACCAACGGAGCTATGGCGGCGGCTGTCCAATCTTATACTTTCCGGTGCATTTGTGCTGCGTATAATCTAACCTTGAGAATGTGCACCAGCGCCACCCTCGTCCATAGAGGTGGTCATAGAATGTCGTGTATTACTGCGATGGTCATATGGAACGTTATCGAACGATCAGGGCGGCAGCTGTGCGAGTGAAAGCGAACGCGATGTGTGCATGGAAGAAGGGAATTCGGCAGTGTTTACACATTTGCATTTTATAGCGGCAGTTTTATCAGAAAGGTCGACTCAAGTTACGTGGATACTTTACGTCAGTCGTGACAGCGGGTCCGCCGCGCCTCCAGACTCAATGACGTCGCTCCCGACCAATGACTTTGGCCTAGCTTTGCTTGCTAGGAAGCTAGCCAACTGGCTCGGTCCAAGCCATCGTAAAATATTAAAGCTGGATGGAAACAGAAGAAATAGAACGCAGGTATTCTCCGAGGAACGCGTAACGCGACTCTGCGTGGTCGTTACGTAACGCCTTCCAACCCTCGACGGTGCTGCGTGGGGAACCAACAGACTTTGTCGGCGCAGTGCAGAAACAATGGCAAAGAAGAGCGCGGGAAAGCCGAGAAGGAACGCAGTGCATCAAGGAGAGAAGCAGAGAAAGAAAAATAAACAAAGGACAGAGGTGAAGCACGTTGGGAGCGTCGACGGCCGAGTGCCGAGTTCGTTAGGAGGAGGGTTGGACGGCAACCTGTTTCAACTGCGAGGCACGTCCTGGGCTTCAAGCCAGTGTCTGGGGAACACCTTGTTCCAGTTGCAATCGACAGCAATCCCTCTGGCTGTGTGTGCTTTGTTCTGTCAAGGTCTCGGTTCTCCCTACACAGACTCACGGCGACGTGGATCCGGTATGTGCGAGGTCTTGTCCCTCGTCTTTCTCGGAAGCTAGTTGGGAAACGAAGTCCGGAGTAAGCCTTTCGCTGTCTTCCTTTACCGGAGCTGCGAGATGTTACTTTCGCCTCAGGCCCAGTTTGCTTGGCTATCGCAATCGCGAAGGGCAGGCCGGCTGCCCTGAAAGGCTGGCCATTCTCTCCAAATTCGCCCATCCGGATGGAAGACATGCGGAGGCTGCTTGACGCTTCCCTTTTAACCGCTGAAAGCGGTCCTGGAAGGCAATCGTTCCGCACGTGCGGAGCGATGTGCGCGCTAGACGGGGCCGCATGCTCTAGAAATGACCCTCGCACAACGGGAAAGAAGGCAATGCAGCGTGGCAGTGCACTTCTTGGCTCCTTTGTGGCCCTCAGCTCACTGCGTTTCCACCAGAACAGTTGGACATGTTTTCTATGGCGCTGTGTCTTCCGGCTGTCCGGCCCCGCCATTGACGAATCGCTGTGCTATTCAGTGCGAGAGGAAGTGAAAATGCGGAATAGAGATAACCGTAACAATCCCGAGAGGCTGCTCAGGAAGAGCAACCTGGGTCGCATCGGTGCCACCAGTGGCAGCACCTGCCTTTGCAGGACAGTGGCGCATCGCTTAACCGCTGCACCAGGAGTAGTACGAGGGCTCCCAGCGATCTATTGAATGCAGATTAAAGAATCACCGATGCCGCACATGTGGGTAACAACCCATTAATGCCATCAGGTCATACCTTTAATGCGGAGCGATGCCTTTAATGCGGAGAGATACCCTTAATTCGGAGCTTAAGCCTCCCCTCCAATTTTTTTTTCTGTATGGGTTATCCCCTCTACAACCAGTGTACCGCCTCCCCACACATTTGTAGTGCCGTATATTTCATGAGAGTACTGACAGTAAATAAATAAAGTTTCACTATCAAACGCCACAACATCCGGTTATGCGAATGGTTTGACGGATTCACACGGTCGGCCCTACGTGCAGTGCATTCACCCCATTCACGTGTCCAACCTTCTTACCAGCGCAGCTGACCGTGGCATGTTGTACAGTTCCATGCGGAGGGGCCTTCCGACAGCGCCTTAAACGATTGCGCGTGACGAGGCCGCTTACGAATGCTTCTTGTGTATACCTGCAGCTAAGACTGCGCTGATCTCAGGTATAAGAGAAATTCACATCAGATTTACAAGCTGGTTACACGGCAGGAAAAGTATCTATCTGAGGGAGAAGCCGTTTATGGGTCACGTTCTAACACGCGGCCACGATATTAAACGGTCACCGCATTAGGGGCTTAAATAGGCCCGGACGATCATTCTCACGTCTATTCGGCTGCTGCACTCATTTGCGGATGTTTCGTGTACACGAACTCGGTGACGCCACAACTTTCATATAAAGGCTGTCGCTGTGAAAAGCTCAGCTGCACGGATAAGCTTCCCTGCATTTACCGCCTGTTATTCTGTGCCGCATGCGTCCTAGCATAGGTGGCTAACCACGTTGTCGTTTACAAAGCAACATTACTACAGCTCAATGAACTTACTTTTTATTATGGAAAGGCACGAGTGCATTTTCATTTTATGTCCATGGGCACAAAGTGCAGAGAAATTAGCGAAAGCGCGAACATATGGACCCGTTTCTCTCAATATTCCATAGTAAGAAGCAACACGATTGCGGATGAAGATTCGTCCGTAACATGAAGCAAATGCTGCGTTGCAGCAGGAGACGACAGCCTTAACTTGGGCTCTCTGGAGCATCCCAGGCTGTGCTGGTAGCTCCATATTTCTGCCTGTGCGTATAGCTCTCTTTTAAACACATGTTATTCAGGCGAAAGCCTTTCTTGGCTCATGAGTGTCCGCAAGACCTGTCCGCAGGAAACGTGTACAAGATGTGTCCGCTCCACCTGACAATCAAACGCAATGAAATGAAATATAAAAAATGAAAAACGAATAAAAATAATACATGACAAAAATAAAATTAATTAAAAACAAAAGGATCAAATGAAATGAAGAAGCAAAAAGAATACAAAATTGAAAAATAATTGAATAAAACAACTAAAATAAAAGAAAAATAGCAATAAAATAACGAAACTAAAAAAATAAATACGGAGCGAGAAAGAGAGGACAGGGAAAGGCTTTCGCGTTTCCGCTCCTCAGCATGCTTAAGTGCAAATGACTTTCTATGCAGCTACTGATCCCTTGCTACTGCCTTGTTTCTGGTCTGTGTGAGATCCGCGACAGCGTTTTTAGGTTTCGAAGACAAAAAAAAATCTAGCAAGCAGATGATAAACTGCACACTCTAAACATGTCTGAAGCATACGACGAATGAGAAAAGCCCTC